>PVKC010000360.1:0-37792 GCA_004027635.1 Crocidura indochinensis | reverse complement strand
AAATCCTAAATGGAGTAAAGAAAGCCTCTTCAACAAATGGTGTTGGCACAACAGGCTAGTCACTTGCAAGAAATTGAACTTAAATCCACAGCTAACATGATGCACGAAGATGAAATCCAAATGGATGAAAGACCTTGATATCAGATCTGAAACCATAAAATACATAGAACAACGTGTAGGCAAAACACTCCAGGACATTGAGACTAAACGCACATTCAAGGAGGAAAATGCACTCTCCAAGCAGGTGAAAATAGATATTAACATATGGGAATATATTAAGCTGAGAAGTATCTGCACCTCAAAGGAAATAGCACCCAGGATACAAGAGCCTCCCACTGAGTGGGAGAAACTATTCACCCAATACCCATGAGATAAGGGGCTAATTTCCAAAATATACAAGGTGCTGACAGAACTTTACAAGAAAAAAGTCTAATCCCATCAAAAAGTGGGGAGAAGAATTGGACAGATACTTTGACAAAGAAGAAAAACAAATTGCCAAAAGACACATGAAAAAATGATCCACATCACTAATCATCAGGGAGATGCAAATCAAAACAACTATGAGGTACCACCTCACATCACAGAGAATGGCACACATCACAAAGAATGAGAACAAACAGTGTTGGCGGGGATGTGGAGAGAAAGGAACTCTTATCCACTGCTGGTGGGAATGTCGTGTAGTTCGACCTTTATGGAAAGCAATATGGAGATTCCTCCAGAAACTGGAAATCAAACTCCCATACAATCCAGCTATACCACTCCTAGGAATATACCCTAGGAACACAAAAATACAGTACAAAAAACCCTTCCTTACACCTATATTCATTGCAGCACTATTTACCATAGCAAGACTCTGGAAACAACCTAGATCCCCTTCAACAAGTGAATGGCTAAAGAAACTGTGGTACATATACACAATGGAATATTATGCAGCTATCAGAAGAGATGAAGTCATGAAATTTTCCTACACATGGATGTACATGGAATCTATCATGCTGAGTAAAATAAGTCAGAGAGAAAAATGCAGAATGGTATCACTCATCTATGGGTTTTAAGAAAAATGAAAGACATTCTTGCAATAATAATAATTTTCAGACACAAAAGAGAAAAGAGCTGGAAGTTCCAGCTCGCCTCATGAAGCTCACCACAAAGATTGATGAATTTAGTTAGAGAAATAACTACATTTTGAACTGTCCTAATAATGAGATTGTATGAGGGAAATGCAGAGCCTGTCTAGAGTACAGGAAGGGGTTGGATGGGGAGGAGGGAGATCTTGGACAATGGTGATAGGAACGTTGCACTGGTGATGGGTGGTGTTCTTTACATGACTGAAACCCAAACACAATTATGTATGTAATCAAGGTGTTAAAATAAAATATTTTAAAAAAAGAAAAATTACTCAAGGAATGTGAACAGATGAAAATAGGAGTCTTAGATAAACTCAACAGAAACAATGTAAGAATCATTGGAGTCCCAGAGACCCAAGCAGGAGATCACCAAGAAGAATCAACTGTCAAAGACATCATCAAAGAGATACTACCTGATTCAACGACTCCATATAATCAAATCCTGCATGCCCGAAGCGTACTAGCCAAAAGAGACCAAAAAAAAAAAAAACAAAACAAAACAAAACACCCCCAGACAAATCATCGTTTCAATGACAAATCCCACAGAAAGAGATAGAATACTGAATGCAGAAAGATCAAAAAGGGAAATTACATTCAAAAGAGCATCCCTAAGATTAACTGCAGACATGTCACGAGAAACTCCAAGGCCAGAAGACAGTGGTGGGATATTGTGACAAGACGGAAAGAAATGAATGCCTCATCAAGAATACTGCACCCAGCCCGACTCACGTTCAGGTTTGAAGGAAGAATACATAGCTTCATGGATAAACAACAACTTAAAAACTTCACAGATGATAACCCAGTCTTAAAGGAAAAAACTGACAGGTCTACTCTAAGACAAGAGAGACCAACAAACACAGGAAACTTATCTACAAAGATGACATTATATCCTATGACAATCATCTTTCTCAATGTCAATGGACTAAATTGATCAATTAAAAGACACAGAGTGGCAAAGTGGATCAAAAAGATGAACCCAACCTTCTGCTGCCTACAAGAAACACATCTGAATAGTCAGAACAAACATAGACTCAAAATCAAAGGCTGGAGGAAAATCATCCAAGCAAACAATACCCTCAAAAAAGCTGGGGTGGCCATATTAATATCTGATGACTCCAACTTTATACTCAGAAAAGTGGTAAGGGGCAAAGATTGACACTATGTTCTAATCAAGGGATATGTGAAACAGGAAGAAATCAGACTATCAAACATATATGCACCCAATGAGGGACCAGTAAATTTTTTCTAATACGGTTACGAACAAATCTGAAAGAAGAAATCAATAATAACACAATAATTATGGGAGACCTCAACATGGCCCTATCAACACATGATAGGTCAACCAGACTGAAACTCAACAAAGATATACTAGCCCTGAAAAGAGAAATGGAAGAAAGAGGACTGATAGATGTATATAGGACACTCCATCCCAAAAAACCTGGATACACATTCTTCTCCAATGTACATGGGTCATTCTCCAGGATAGACTACATACTGACACATAAAACATACCTCCATAAAATCAAGAGGATAGAAATCTTGCAAGCTACCTTTGCTGACCACAGGCTCTGAAATTAGATGTGAACTACAAAGTCATACAGAAGAAAAATATTAACAACTGGAAATTAAACACCCTGGTACTGAACAACCAGTGGGTCTGAGACGAAATCAAAAAGAAAATCAAAGCTTTCCTGGAAACAAATGATAATGAAGACACAACCCCCCAGAATCTATGGGACACAGCAAAAGCGGTCCTGAGAGGAAAATTTATAGCCCTACAAGCACACATCAAGAAGGAAGAAGGGGCATACCTGAATAACTTAATGACGTAGCTCAAAAAATTAGAAATTGACCAATAAAAGAAACCAAAAATAGGGTGACATAAGGAAATAACAAAGCTGAAAGCAGAACTCAATGAAGTGGAAAACGAAAATCAATCCGAAAGATTAATGAAAGCAGAAGTTGGTTCTTTGAAAAAATAAACAAGATTGATAGGCCATTGGCAAAACACACAAAGAAAGAGAGAGAGAGAATTCTGATAATCTGTATTAGAAATGTAAAGGGGGAGATCTAACGATACTGCAGAGATCTAAAGGGTAATCAAAAACTACTTTGAGAAACTCTATGCTACTAAACATGAGAACCTAGAAGAAATGGAAAAATTCTTGGACACTTATAACCTTCCACATTTAAATAAGAAAGATGTAGAATATGTAAACTCCCCCATCACCACTGAGGAAATTGAAATTGTGATCAAACATCTGCCCAAAAAGAAATGCCCAGGCCCAGATGGATTTCCTAATGAATTTTTTCAAATCTTTCAAGAGGAACTACTACCTATCCTAGCCAGGCTCTTCCATGAAATTGAAAAAAAAAAAAAGGAACACTCCCAAACAGCTTTTATGAAGTCAACATCACCTTGATACTAAAACCAGACAGAGATGCTGCCAAAAATGAAAATTACAGACCAATATCCCTGATGAATGCAGATGCAAAAATTTTCAAAAAATACCCTGGCAAAAAGGATCCAATGTGTCATCAAGAAGATCATAGTAGGTTTCATTCCAGGAATGCAAGGATGGTTTAACATCCGGAAATCTATCAACATCATAAACAACATAAACAAGAAGAAAACTAAAAATCACATGATCATATCAATAGAGGCAGAGAAAGCATTTGATAAGGTCCAACACCCATTCTTAATCAAAACTATCAGCAAGATGGGAATGGAAGGAACCTTTTCTCTAACTACTTGAAGCCATCTACCACAAGCCAATGGCAAATATTATCCTTAATGGAGAAAAACTAAAAGCCTTTCCTCTAAATTCTGGTACAAGACAAGGCTGTCCACTCTCTTCACAGTTAACATAGTACTGGAAGTTCTTGCTATAGCGATCAGGCATGAAAAGGATATCAAGGGACTCCGGATAGGAAAGGAAGAAGTCAAGCTCTCATTGTATGCAGAAACTCTACCTAGAAAACCCTAAAGATTCTACCAAAAAGCTCCTAGAAACAATAGACTCATATAAGAAGGTGACAGGCTACAAAATTAACACACAGAAATCAATGGCCTTTTTATACACCATTAATGGTAGGGAAGAGAAGGAAGTCAAGAAGGAAATCCCATTCACAATAGCACCACACAAAATCAAAAGACGTGAAGGACCTATACAAAGAAAACCACAAAGCACTGCTCCAAGAAATAGGAGAGGACACACGGAAATGGAAAAACATAGCCTGCTCATGAATTGGCAGGACTAACATCTTTAAAATGGCAATAATTCCCAAAGCATTATACAGATTTAATGCGATCCCTGTAAAGATACCCGTGGCATTCTTCAAAGAAGTGGATCAAACACTTATGAAGTTCATCTGGAACAATAAACACCCTGGAATAGCTAAAGCACTCCTAGGGAAAAACAAAATGGGAGTCATTACTTTCCCCAACTTTAAACTGCACTACAAAGCAATAATTATCAAAAAAGCATGGTATTGAAATAAAGACAGACCTTCAGATCAGTGGAATAGGCTTGAATTCTCAGACATTGTCCCACAGACTACAAGTACCTAATTTTTGACTAAGGAACAAGAAATCCTAAGTGGAGCAGGGAAAACCTCTTCAACAAGTGGTGCTGGCAGAACTGGTTTGTCACTTGCAAAACAGCGAACATAGGCCCCCAGTTACCATCATGTACTAAGGTAAAATCCAAAAGGATTAAAGAACCCAATATCAGACCTAATGTCATGAGGTACATAGAACAACACGTCGGTAAAACACTCCATGACATTGAGACGAAAGGCATCTTCAAGGAGGAAACTAATCTTTCCAAACAAGTGGAAGCAGAGATCAACAGATGGGAATACATTAAACTGAGAAGCTTCTGCACCTCTAAAGAAATAGTGCCCAGGATACAAGAGTCACCCACTGAGTGGGAGAAACTATTCACCCAACACCCATCAGATAAGGGGCTAATATCCAAAATGTACAGGGCACTGACAGAACTTTACAAGAAAAAAAACTAATCCCATCAAAAAATGTGGAGAAGAAATGAACAGACACTTTGATAAAAAAGAAATACAAATGGACAAAAGGTACATGAAAAAATGCTCCTCATCACTAATAATCAGGGAGATGCAAATCAAAACAACCATGAGATACTACCTCACACCCCAGAGATTGGCGCACATTACAAAGAATGAGAATAATCAGTGCTGGCGGGGATGTGGAGAGAAAGAACACTTATTGACTGCTGGTGGGAATGCCATCTAGTTCAACCTCTATGGAAAGCGATATGGAGATTCCTCCAAAATCTGGAAATTGAGCTCCCATTCAACCCAGCTATTCCACTCCTAGGGATATACCCTAAGAACACAAGAATTCAATACAGGGGGTCGGGTGGTGGCGCTGGAGATAAGGTGCCTGTGTTAACCTAGGACGGACCTTGGTTCGATCCCCCGGTTCCCCATATGGTCCCCCGTGCCTGCCAGGAGCGACTTCTGAGCGATTAGCCAGGAGTAACCCCTGAGCGTCACCGGGTGTGGCCCAAAAACCAAAAAAAAAAAAAAATTCAATACAAAAGCCCCTTCCTCACACCTATATTTATTGCAGCACTATTCACAATAGCCAGGCTCTGGAAAAAAACCAAGATGCCCTTCAACAGATGAATGGCTAAAGAAACTGTGGTACATATACGCAATGGAATATTATGCAGCCATCAGGAGAGATGAAGTCATGAAATTTTCCTATACATGGATGTACATGGAATCTACCATGCTCAGTGAAATAAGTCAGCAGGAGAGAGAGAGATGCAGAATAGTCTCACTCATCTATGGGTTTTGAGAGAAATAAAGGTTATTTTTGCACCAATCCTCAGAGACAATGGGCGAAGGGCTGGAAATTCCAGCTCACTTCATGAAGCTCACCAAAAAGAGTGGTGAGTGCAGTTATAGAAATAGCTACACAGAGACTGCCCTAATCATGTGAATGAATGAGAGTACTGAAAAACCTGTCTGGAGTACAGGTGGGGGTGGGTTGGGAAGGAGGGAGATTTGGGACATTGGTGGTGGGAATGTTGCACTGGTGAAGAAGGTGGTACTTACATGACTGAAACCTAATCACAAACATATATGTAATCAAGATGTTTAAATAAAGAAAAAATAACTAATCATCATTTAAAAAATATTTCAATAATAGAGACATGCAGAATTTCCATCCTTAAAAATTTATCTAGGTGAGAATGCAAGTAAATACTGAAAAGCTTAAGGTAATATTTGCCTGTTCTTGATATGTAAGCTCAAAATTAAATTAAATTTTTACATGTATTTAGAATTTTTTAAAAATCCTCTACTTTGAAAAGTAGAGGTCAGTTTTTATATGACCACTTTATTATGAGATTAAATTTTCATTTATGTTCGCTTATCCTAAATAATTGCCCATAAAGAATTACCACTTGATTTTTAGGGGCAAATTAATCTATAAACTTCTTAAAATTTCTGTTGCTAGTGATGCTTAAATGACTAAGTATATTCAAATATTTGTGTTTGCGTCAAGTGTAATTGTACAAATTTTCAAGATTTTATTCCTATATACATACATATATACATATGCATATATTGTTGGTTTGGAGTCCTCATGTGTCATTGTTTAGGACTTATCCGGAATGTACTCAGGTATTATTCCTAGAGGAACTTTAGACTAAAGATCAACATGGATCTAAATAGTGCTGGTTTACCTCATGCAAGGTAAGTACCCTATTCATTGCTCTCTCTCTCTCTCTCTCTCTCTCTGTCTCTCTGTCTCTCTCTGTCTCTCTCTCTGTCTCTCTCTTTCCTCTCTCCTAAGTTCTGTATTTTTAAATTTTTATTTTAGTATAAAGGTGTTATTTCTACTAACTGATTGTTAAAGTTGATGGCTACATATAATATAAGAGCAATACTTTAGCATAGACAATATTGGATAATTATCTTCTAAGTCAAAAAAATTGGCTAATCCATCCTATTCAGGAGGGTAAAAGGATAGTAATAGGTTATTCTCATTAAAATTCAGTTGGTCAACTAAAATAAATTCTGATTTAATCAACAAGAAAATATATTGAAGTCTTGGTAAAAAATAAGTATTTAAAGTTTAGACGTGTGTTAATGAAAAAAAGATAATAACAATATTATTTATATGAAAAATAATTATTACAAAATCATATCCATCTTCTATTGCATATGCATTTTCTTTTTAATTTGTTAAATTGAACATGTATGAACAAATATTAATCACAAAAATAAGTCATTTAATATGTTTTCTAATATTAATATTTTCTTTTAAAATATACCTTCTGACAATTACTTAGTGACCTCATTCATTGTGAGATACAACTTTCTCAAATTTTTGTTGCTGTATTCTTTTTTCTTTTATTCCTGATTATTTCTTTTTATTATTTTAAATCCCACTTACCTAGAGACAAACGTACTATGATCAATTATGTCAATTATGTAACATATGGCCTGTAAATTAATTCATATATAAAAATTAAAACCTTTATCAAATTTGATACAAATATTTAAATATGCTTAGCCATTTAAACATCATTAACACAGAAATTTTAAGAAATTTATGGATAAATTAGTCCATAAAAAGTCAAGTAGTATTTCTTTATGGCTAATTATTTAGGATAAGCCAACATAAATTGAAAATGTAATTTAATAATAAACTAGTCATATAAAATATTGACCTCTACTTTTCAAATAGAATATTTTAAAAATAATTCTAAATGATGCAAAAATTAAATTTAATTTTCAGACTACATATCAAATTAACATATCAAATTAACACATGAACCACTTTAATTTTTTATTTTAAATCAATACAGATAAACTATACAATTGAATTTTTATAATGATTTTTATTTTGACCAAAGTGGATTACATATCTTTCAAAGTAATATTTTAGGTACATATTAACATTGGATCAGGGGAAATCCAACCACCAAAATTGTCCTCCATCCACCCTTGTTCCCAGCATGCATCCCATATTCCTCTCCCTTTCCCTCCCATCCCCCCGGGCTGCTAGTATAAGTGGTCCCCTCTGTGTCTATCTTGTTGTAGATTGGGTATCGATATTGTTGTTGTTGGATTGGGTTTGTTATTTAAGTCCAATCATTTTTATTACTACATAGTGATCATACAACTGTTTGGTCTTGATTCCCTCCATTATTTCCCCTCATATTGAAAGGCAGAACAAGTTGTTTCAAGTTATGTGGTTCTGTTTGAGGAAAAGAAAAATAAATAAATAAAATGGGGGTAAGAATCAAACAAGCAAAGAATGGTTGGAGTCCATTCTTTATAAATAATATTTATATAAATTAATATTTATAATAAATATAAATATAGGTTATAAATATTAATTTGAGACAAGAAAATTAAAAAGGAAGAGAAACACATCAACAGGGGCCAGAAAGATAGCATGGAGTTAAGGAATTTTAGTCACAAACTTTTAACCCTTGATATATTTTTGCAATTTTGCATTTATAATTTGGTTTCTTTTTTTTAATTGCCTTTTTTAAGTACCATGGCTACAAAATTGTTATTTGCTGGTTTTCAGTTAAATAATGTTCACCATCCTTCACCAGCGCACCCTTCCATTACCAATTTCTTTTCTCTATCCTACCCCTGCCTTGCTCTAGGGCTGGCAATTTGCCTCCCCTTCTTTTTTGACACTGTGATTTGCAGTATTGTTCAGAAGGGGTGTCTTTCCAGTTAGTTTCTCCACTTTCAGTGCCAAGTTGTTGTTCAGTGAGATCAGTTCTATTATTATCCTAGTAGACCCTTCACTACTCTAACTACACTCACCACTTTGTGGTGAGCTTTCTACTCTGAGCTGACCTCCTGACCTTTGTCTTTATATTCTCTGAGTATTATTACCATACTATATCTTATTTTCCTTTTATTTCCCAAATGAGTGAGATTATTCTATGTCTCTTTCCCTCTGACTTATTTTACTTAGCATATAATTTGGCTTGTTCAATTACTATGTTAACATTTTAACTAGTTTTCTCAAGATATTTGTAGTGTGAGATTATTATTTTGGCTATATTTTGTTCCTACTATATTTCAAGTAGAAATACAATGTATAATTTTATTTTATATTTTTAAAAAGCATATGTATTTAAAAGAAATATTAATACATACATTATGCATAAATCTTACATTATTTAATTTTTTATTTCTACAACATTTAACCATTGATCACATTTATATTTATAAATCTATTTTATTAAACTGCTGGCATTAAGAATATTGTGGATTATTGCCAATCACCAGAGTATTTGAAAAAAATTTACTACATGTACACAAATTCTCAACTTTATAGAAATGCTACATATTGAAATGCTGTATTGTGATTGTTTTTGAGGGTGTTACCTCTTCAGACACTACCTAGACATGAACCTGGCAATTGCCATATCCTGGAAGGTAAAAAAATTTGTCCAAACAAGAAAAAATTTAGCATTTCTATTCCAGGATAAGTAAATTTTAGATTGCAATTTATGCCAGGTAAGCAACTAAAATCTAAACTAACTAAATATAAAACTAACTAAAATCTGGAAAGGAATATAAATTTATAATCATGTTAAATTTTATTTTGTTTTATATATAATTTATATATACTATATATAATATATATTCAGTCCTCTGAAAATGAGTTCAGGTAAGTCTGAAAACTATAAGCTTGTTGACTCAAATCTTTTCTAGCAAAGACATATTTTTAAAACACCTGAGGCAGCTTGCTGCTGAATGATATAATCCTATCATTAAATTCAAACACTATTATTATTTATATTTTATTGACGTATTTATCAAAATTTTCAAATATCTTCATAAGCAGTTTCATTTAAGATAGTTAACAAAAATGACTGCTTAGTGTTCAATTATGTTCATTTTTAAAATGAAAACTTTCTGTTTTATTTTCCAAAAATAGAATAATAATAGAAGAATAATATTCTTCCCTTCCTAGCAAATGCATAAAGAACACAAGTTACTTATTTGACTTTTAGGAAAGACATGAACAGCAATTGTTTATGGAATGAGACTGGAAGTGAAATCCATATGTAATGCCTCTGTCAGCAAAGACTTGGTAGAGGGGGGTTTATAATAAATATTCACATCTGCTGCTTTGGACACTCTAATCCATCCTAAAGATCTTTGCTGTGTCAGGATTTGCTCTAGATGAAGAAGCCTAGTAGTTATAAAGGTTTGCAAATAGGCTCTATTTATCATTCTTAGCTTCAATTTATAAATTTACTTAGTTTTAAAAGATATCCTTGACAATTGGAAGTATAATTTGTGAACAAATATTTTACCATGACTATAGGGTGATATCATCAGAGAGATTTTATCATAAAATTGGCAAATTCTATTTTCATAGTATGCTACATGCTAACATTCTACCTAAAAGTTATCACTGGTAACATTACTATGCAGAATGTCAAAAACTTAGTGTCTGAAAGCTCAGACTTTGGATTCAAAGTGCTCATGATTAAATGTTAGTCCTTTTCATGGCTAATGTGTTGTCATGAGCAAGTTAGCATTACAATCATTTCATTATTGACTCTATAATAAAGTTAAGATATTCTTTAGCATTAGGCAGTTGTTATTTTCATATTGAATTATAAACAAAGAAGTTCATCTATTACATAAAAGTTGAGAAAACATAAGTATTTTCAATTTAATTACTAAAAGGACAATCTGTTCTCTAAGGCTAAATAATAATTCACCGGGATAGTACTAATATCATAATTATTTATCTTACATCTTAGATGTGCATAATAGTACTCTAGTTTTTCTAATGTTTACCTCTTTTATATTCCCTCATTCTTATATGTATTTTATTTTTAATATAAATTTATATTAATTATCAAAAAGCTAAATAATGTAAAATTTATCCAATAAGTTACATTAAATATCTATAATACAACACATATGCAAATACATTTTAACATAAAAAATTTAAAACTAAAGTTAGTAATACATTTTAAAAATAATTTTTGAAAATGATAGCTGCATTCAGTTCTATCTTTTCAAATTTATTTATTATTCAGCAATAAATTTGTTATCAGGGCTATCTCTTATAGCCCTCATTTAAAAATCCTTAAATCATTGTTCTCAATTTTAATCAAAGATAGAAATTCATATTTAATGACTGACATAAAATGAGTCTGTTGAATCACAAATGAAACAAAAAAGAATATTGTATCACTTGTAAATGTGAATTCTAAAAATTGAATTTTGATTCTCTCTTTTTCTCCTCCTCTTTCAGGACGGGTGTTAGCTCAGGCAAGCAGCAGTGGAGCTATCCATTTGTTGGATCTTAAATCAGGAGAAATTCGCAAAATGATGGGCCATGAAAGTGAGGCTCACACAGTCGTGTTTTCTCATGATGGAGAGAATCTGTTTTCGGGAGACTCCGACGGCACTGTCCGGATGTGGGCTTGATGGTCAGCGTATCCCACTGCGGAAGAAATTCCTTTTAAGGCCTGAAAATGCTTTATGTAGTCTCAGACCAGTGAATATCTAATTCAATATGCCAGCAATAACATTTACAATTTGCTTTGAAACATGCTTTGGACAACTATTTCAGTTCTTCATTGTTGTCAATAAAACAACTTCCTGCTCATTTATTTGTCTGAGGTTGTATTTTTTTAAATTTTGATAAGAATTTAGAGAGCGCATCTTTACTAGATGTTTAGAAGAAACAGATTTACAATGACGCCTAATGACAGACTAGATGAATTACAGGAGATTGATTTTGGATGTTAGAGAACAAACTGCAGGAGAACCCGCCTACTTAAAAAAAAAAAAAATCAAATCCAAGCTGCAGGAAAACCAGAAGTTTAATGATGTATCATGGGGAAAGTCTTTCTGCAACCACAGAAGATGATATATATTGGAGCCTATATTTCCACATCTGCCTTGACTATATTCCTAATCTATAAATAATAAACAGAGACTGCAGGTGGCTTAAATATAAACACTGAAGTAGACTCTTCTGGAACTTTCATCTCTGCAGCCCATTCAAGAATGAATTTTTTTATAATTAAATTTTTTATTTCAATTTTTATGCAAATAACTACCTAGCATGTAAATTGCCTTTTCTGCTCCTAAAGCATGCATTCGTTGTATAAAGTGCTCGCTATTGCTCATAGACCACTCCTGCCTTGTCTAAAGCGGCAGCTTGGGGATTTCAACACGGCTGGGCTCTGAAGCCAGTTGTTGGCGCTGTCCGTGGTGCTGAGGAATTCCCGGCTGCCGGCAGAATGAGCTCCAATTCAGCAGTCTGCAAACTGCTCTCTCAGTGATGCAGAAACCCAGCTAAAGTTGCTCGTTTCCTCCACGTCCACAGTTAGTATATTCTGGAGTGTAAGAGGGGACTCAAGCAACATATTGTGGATGATGCTGACGGTATTGCCGGCGGAGTGGGTTTAAGCTTCAGTATGCTTTTGCTGTGTGTGATCCTCAGAGCCTAGCCAAATCACCTCTACTGCCGTAGCAAACACTGTGTAAGTGAACTCATGTGTGGAAGAGGCGTAATCAGCTGGGAAATTTCATAAAAGGAGCTTGGAGAATGCTAAAAATAAGTTCAATATGATCCTTCTGCTGAGGTTTGGATTTCTACAGAACCAGCACTGTTTTTGCTTTGAATTCTGAAGACAGGTCCAAATCCTATTTCTTTTATGTATCTACCGTGTTTCTCTGTGGAAGAGCGGGAGACAGCTTTTTGACTGTGTTTTGAAATGGGAGATAGAGAATGGATTACTTTAATTCATGCCTGAAAATGTATTATTTGGATAATTAAGGAGGATTTTTTTTCTTAAAAAAATACCCGATCTTTTGGTTCATGCTGGTCTATGACCCCCACCACCACCATTAACCTCCAGAGTGATTAGGTAAGTGTGTCTTGTGGCATGAGTTATGTTTGTTTTCTCAAAGAAATAGATGCAGTCATTTAAAATCATGTGCAGCAATAGGAGGGGGGAAAGTTTAGCTGGGAAGTAATCCTCAGTTTAGCAATGTTTGGTTACTTAACTAATATTTACAGATATCTATAATTTTCTTTTCTTACATAGTATTAAACTGCAATAGAGTAGTGAAATTATGGAATTATGGCTGAGTTTTAAAAGCCTAAGAACTTTGTTATACAAAGAACAGAATCTTGTTCCCACTATGAAGATTTGAAAATGTATTGCATGTATGAAAAATACTTACTGTGTATATAAAGTGCACACTGCACCACTTTTTTACCTTTAAGTATATGTTTACTGTTACCTGACATATTAATGCCTACCTGTAGATTGCCAAGAAGTATTTTTTATCTTTCCTTTAGAAGCAGAGTGATATGTATATTTTACCAGGTTTGTGTAGCATGCATTGATAGATACTACTGGAACACTATATGGAAGCACAATAGATCTTTTCTCTTCCAAGGCAAAACTTTCAAAATATGACATATATTGATATATTTTTAATTAGAGAAAGCTACATATGCTTTTTAAGAAGGTTTTATTATATGTGTTGCTTCTGTAGCAATTTAAGTGGGGAATGCTTTGTCAAGGGAGCTTCCAGCTTCTCAAGTAGAATTATAGGTTTGCATTTTTTGTTCTGCCATGACTCATTATTTTTGACATATTATTTTTAAAAATACATTTACTGACCCCAAATATTTTACTGAATTATCCAAAAAAGAGTCCTAATATTAGATATCAGTTTTCTTTTGAAGAAGTATTTTAAGTATACTACCTTCCATTTTACTATTTCTATCTTTTGTATATTTAACTTAAATATGATAGTTGATGAAGTTTCCTATTGCTATTTTATTTAAAAATAGTATGCATATGTTAGACTGGAGATAGGAATTCTTCTTGCTTTTATACTCTGAAAATAAGCCAATGAATACAATTTATAAATAATTTCAAAAAGACCTATATGCACTTTTATTTATATTGCCATAGCCAATAGCATTTATACAAATGAACTAGTTGGTAGCATTTTTCTTATGTATTCCTCCCTAACATCAGTTTTCCAGAGAGACTTATTAACTCTAAGCAAAATAAAAGCCCACTACCAATATTTACATCAAGCACTACTTCTATGTGAAGTGTATGAGTGTGCCACCAAATCAATATGATGAATTATTATGACAAAATCTCTTTATGTTTTAATAAAATTTTATAAGAAATTTTACACTGGTGTTTTTGTGCAAATTTCATAAGTTCAAGAATTTGAAGTACTTAAAATGAGGTACATTTCCAAGATGGATGAATGATATTTATTTAATATAAAAAGTTATTATGCACATACTAGATTCAAGCTGCTGCAAAGAAGCATTCATAGATACATCTTTCCTGCCCACTAGGAGCTTACTTCATAAGTAAAAATGTGCTGATAATAAAAAATTTATTTTTAATAAATGATTTTCATTATATGTAGCTTCTTTATATTATTTGCAATTAATTTTTATTTTCTTATTTTCTGTGGAATACTTGTGCTATGTTTATTTTGAAATTTAATTAAAATTATTTGTTTACTGAAATAAAAAATATGTTATTGTCAATATTATTTTCCAATTATGGACATAAACAAGTAGAAAGACCTTTTTACTAACTTCATCTCAATTATAATTTACATTTGACTTCTAGCTTTTCCATCTTTTTATGAAGTATAATTTTCCTCCTGATCTCTTGATGTTTCATATAATATTTTATTTATATAATACATAGATATTCGATCTTTGACTAGTCCAGTTTAAAGTAATGTTGATGTTGAACTTTGAGTATTCTTGGTTCACTTGTAACTAACTACAAGTAAATTATCTTTTGAGACTCAAGAAAAAATCCTTACAACTTATACAAATATAATCCTTTGAAACGTGGATATAATTTAAGCCAAAGATTTTGAGGTGGAATGACATATTATCCAGGATCAACACTTGCTAATTTTATAATAAAGGATATATATATATTTGCATTAAATTAGTCTGTTTGAGGTTTTGTATCTTAGAAGTAGGTCCCAAATAAGCATGTAAAGAATATGGGCTTAAATGAATCTACATTCCATGTATATATTTCAATTTTTTCTTTCAAAATATTTTTTCAGCCTATGTTTCTTACATTCCCATGGAAGGAGCTAAGTGTATTTAATATTAAGAGCACATTCAGAAGCCTTTGAGGAGGGGAATGGCTCTTCTTATTCATGAAGCTTGCATACTGCTGTTGATCATCCCTGGATTGGTTACTTCTGCTGCCATCAGTCATGAAGACTATCCTGCTGATGAAGGTGATCAGACCTCCAGTAATGACAATTTGATCTTTGATGACTATCGAGGGAAAGGGTGTGTGGATGACAGCGGTTTTGTATACAAGTTGGGAGAACGATTTTTTCCAGGACATTCCAACTGTCCGTGTGTCTGCGCTCTGGATGGACCTGTTTGTGACCAGCCAGAATGCCCTAAAATTCACCCAAAGTGTACTAAAGTGGAGCACAATGGATGCTGCCCTGAGTGCAAAGAAGTGAAAAACTTTTGCGAGTATCATGGGAAAATTTACAAAATCTTAGAGGAATTTAAGGTATGAGTCACTCTATATTTATTGAATATTAACATGGAAAACACATTTAATAGACTGGTATTTTAAATTTAAATATTGCAAAAACTCCTCTTAAATTGCCCTTTAATTTTACAACAATATAACAAGTATAATTTTCAACAAATGAAGAATTGACTTGTCAATCAGTATCAATAGGAGTCCATACAAATATTTCACTTTAGAAATATTTGGGCCTATACTTAACATCTTTTATTCTTGTCCTTAAATATTTCTTTGCTATTACAAAATTAGGGAGGGTAAGAAAACAATTTTGTTTGTAGAATATGTGTTAAGGTATGTTTAAATATTATACATTTTCTGTGTGTGGTTTATTAGCCTGAAGTTGAAATTATTTAAGCCTAGGAAAGATATTTTAATGGCACAAATGCAAGAGCTATAGATGTATATCTGAACTCTAGTTTCATATGACAAATATAAATTGGACCTTCTTGTTGTGTAGAGCATAGTGCCTACTCTGCCCATTCCGGTTTTTGCTAATTAGATTATTTTTACTTTACTTACACCCAGAAGCACAAAAATTACTGATGTTTTATAAAAACCCCTTATAAAATGTAGTCAAAATACGTTTTCCATATCTTAGTCTTTCATGTTGGTACTTTTTTCAAGTAACTGGGAGTTCATTTTTATCTCTTCATGGAATACTTTTCTACAATGGCTAGATTTAATGAGAATGTTGTACAAGGCCATATCTGAACCTTAAGGGTATCGATTAATATGTTGAAATATCCTGCTTAAATGTAATGAAAGTTTGAACCTTGAAGAGTCTGTCATACTGATGACTTTATATAGAAGACTTTCATTTTATCTAGCCAAGTTTTGTAACAATGTATTCAGAATCATATATATCACATACATCATCATATAGATGTGACTGTATTTGAGAAAAGAATATTCAATGAATACTTAACCAACTTTACACTTTATCAGGGTAGACTGGTGAAATCATTCAGTATATGAGATAAATTTTAACTAATCAAGATCATGGTATTCTATTTATTGACATTGTATTGTCTTAAGATCATTCTGGGTTATGGTGCATACCTCTTCTTATTTACCTAAGAAAATCACTTAAGTTGAATCCCCAGTAGTTTAGGGTCATTTTAGCTATAATCATCATAAATGCTATTCTAGACTTTTTCTATTAAGCATTATTACAGCTTTGTAAGGAACTAGGAAGGCTAGTAAAATTAACATTACTGATACCAAATAACAGAGACATTGTCTCTAAAATATTTCATATATTTTGACAGTAGCTTTGCCATTTTTATTCTATAGTTTCAATATGAATTACTTGAATATGTGGTTTTAGAATAAGGTTTTCCTCACATAGAATAAAACACTTTCCTAAACAAAGTGCAAAGAAGATTAATAACATATTTTAATAACATCCCATAGACTACCTTAAATTAAAATTTAAATATAGATAGAATTTGGAGATGGAAATTATACCGTCTGTTTGCCTTGTTTGTGGTACGCCTAAATTCAATCCTTACTAACCTCTGTTCTTATCAGGAGTGATCCCTTAGTGCAGACCCAGGAGTGAGCTCTGAGCACTACCAGATGTTGCTCAAAAAATTTTTAAGATAAAATTTACATAATTATGTAATAGATAAAAAAGAAAACTTATTATTTTAACATGTCCATTCAGGCATTAAATATGCTATTATGCATCTTATGTTGTTTCATTACATATGCAATAAATTTTTTCCATAAAAACAATACGATTTTCAAAAAGATAATAATTCATTCACATATTCTAATGATATATCTACTATCGTCAATACATATCTCAATGTTATACATAACTTTCACATATTTACAGTTAACAATTTTGAGATTATCTATGGAATACTAAAATATGTTATGTACTGGCACGCGCTGATCCAGGATGGATCTCGATTCTATCCTGGGCGTCCCATATGATTCCCCAAGCCAGGAGCTATTTCTGAGCGCATTGCCAGAAGTAACCCTTGAGGTCACCAGGCATTCCTTTGCCCGAAAAAATTAAATTAAATTAGATTAAAGTATGTTACATACTGGGACCAACACAGTTTGGTACTCATCCAAAAGCATTATTAGCTATATTTTAAGATATTGTTATTCTAACAATAAAGTCTATACAATGCAAATTACTTTGCTTTGAAAGTAAACCTATATTCAATTTTCAAATGCTTCACTTGAATATGACATTGTGGGGAGATCTTAAACTTTTTGGGTTATTAACTATAAAAAAATTAAAATAGGAGCTCAGAGCAGGGCACAGTTGTAGGGCATTTGCCTTGCATGCGGCTGACCCAGGATGGACTGTGGTTCGATCCCCTGGTTTCCCATTTGGTCCCTCAAACCAAAAACAATTTTGAGATTATCTAGGGAATACTAAAATATGTCATATACTGACATGCACTGACCCAGGACGGATCTTGTTTCGATTCCCAGCATCCCCTTAGGTTCCCCAAACCAGGAATGATTTCAGAGAGCACAGCCAGTAGTAACCCCTGAGCATCACTGGGTGTGGCCCAACCTCCCCAAAAAATCAAAATAATTACTATTTTGGTGATGTTAAAAATATTTAATGAGATATTTATATGATGCTAGTATCCTGTGGTTATTAGCACACAATTTTGAATAAATGGTTGTTATTTTCCTTCTATGTCCAAGAATTTATTCTAACTTCCAAATTCCCCTAAAGTTTCTGTTTCATTTGATATAGTGAACTCAACTTTAAAATTAACTCATGGGACCAGAGAGATAGCACGGAGGTAGGGCATTTGCCTTGCATGCAGAAGGAGGGTGATTCTAATTCAGGCATCCCATATGGTGCCCCCGTGCCTGCCAGGGGCAATTTCTGAGTGCAAAGTCAGGAGAAACCCCTGAGCTCTGCCGGGAGTGACCCCCCATAAAATCAACTCAAAAGAATCTCCATCTGCTCTGAAAAATATCTTGCCTATCTATCTATCTATCTATCTATCTATCTATCTATCTATCTATCTATCTATCTATCTATCTATCTATCTATCTATCTATTATATACACAAGAAAAAATCAACTATAACCAACCCACTTGATTTTCTTCCAAATAGCTTACAAAAGACAAGTAATTATGCTTTTAAAGTTGTGGAACTTATACATAATAATGACGGCATGCTATTGAAGTACTATATTATGAAATATTTTCATATATAATTTATTTTTCCAATAATTTTTTCTATGTAAAATGCTTTAGATTGGGGGCCGGAGCGATGGTACAGCGGTAGGGCTGTTTGCCTTGCATGAGGCTGACCAAGAACGGACAGAGGTTCTATCCCCATGCAACCCATATGGTCCCCAAGTCAGGAGCGATTTCTGAGCAAATAGCCAGGGGTAACCCCTGAGCATCAATAGATGTGCCCCCCCAAATGCTGTAGATGAACTAAAAGAAAAACTGTACTTATAAAATGCATGAAAATGTGAAGAGGGAGAAAGGGAAATATATTAACATATGATTATGAATGTCAACACAAAAGAATTATAGTGATTTTAAATAAATAATATAATGATTTTAAATAAATAATATTTATTAAGTAAATAAATCATAATAATTATAATATATTAAATTATAGTATTATATTATACATATAATATAAATGTGTGATATAAATTACATATTTATAAATATATTAAATTTTAAATTAAATAGATAAAGGATTATTAAAATTGAAGCATAGTTGATCAAAGATATTTTTGTTTGGTTGGTTTTGGTATGGGGTCACACCCAGTGACAGTCAGGGGTTACTCCTGGCTATGTTCTCAGAAATAGCTTTTGACTTGGGGACCATTTGGGACCACAAGTATCGAACCCATATGGTTCAAGGTCAGCAGTGTGCAAAGCAAACAACGCCCTACTGCTGTACTATTGCTCCGGCCCCGAAAGAGATCATTTTTCTTTATAGTGGTCAAAGTTAAACCTACTCTTAACAAAGTAATTAATATTGATTTGGAGAGATTAAAATTCCAAGAGAAAAATATTTAAATAAGAGCAATATTAGGATGAATAAAATATGTAAAGAGGTTGAAATTAAGATATTTTTAAGTTTGATCTTACAAAAATGCTCTTCTAATAGAAAAGAAAAAATGCTATGAAGTAGAAGAATCTAAATACTGAACCAAATTATTTTTGTTATCTAAACAATAACAAGAAAAAGTAGCTGTTTGTTGTGCATAAAAATTAAATAGTATTATTTGCAGTTTTAGCAAGATAGCCTTGCAGCTAAGTAGATAATTTAATAGTGAAATAGAAAATAATGACTGCTAAAGTAGGACTTTTCAACAACAACCAAAATAGAATAATTATGACACATAATGACAAAAACCTTCAATACAAGATAATATAAAAATTAAAAATTTTTAATGCAGACTAAATTCTAAGGTGAGACCCTTGTAGTTATATCTAACTTTCCTGACTTACCCGTGTAGCAATATATGCTTTGCCATATTATTGGAGTACTTTTTCACCATTACACTTGTAAAAGTTCTACTAGTCTTCTTCAAAACTGCTAAAATCTTCTCAACTGGAAAGTCTACTAACTATCTTCAGGGACATGGTATTCTTTTCTATAATATATTTCCAATGTATAACATAAAAATATAGTAAAATTACTATACATTCTGTATGACAACATAACTATGTAACATTATAGCCATTATAACAATATCTAAAATCATTGGTGACATTAAGACATGAATGTGTATTATGACACATTTTATTTCATAATAACACATGAAGGATTATAACATAATTAGAACGGTTTTTACAGATAAGAAAGTGGAAGTGCCAAAATGTGAGTAGTGTGCGCAACATTGTATAGTTCTAATGAGGAAGGACTAGGATTTAAAGCCTGACTGCAGAACCTAAACTCTTCACCATCTCTAATATCGCTTTCACATAATATAATGTAAAATCGTTTGTATGTCCTATTACAGAATGCATCGTTTGAAGCTAGGAACCAAGTTTTCTTTCCTAGGTGTTCCCATATCCAGAAGAAATGTGTAATAGGCATACAATGCATTTTGGAGGAAATGAGTCAAATTCTAAAAAAATAATTTAAAGAAATAGATAAGAATTCTTTTTAAAATGACATGTTTTTGATTGAAAATGATTTCTTCCTTTCAATAAAAAAGTAACATGAAAAATGTTTTTGGGCCCTTACATTTGTCACACCTACTTCGATACTGCTTCAGTTTTCTACTCTATTACCCTCCCACTTCCTTTTCAAGATTGATATTGGATTCCATCCCATTTTGTTTTTATAAGACCATTCTATACATTTGCAAACTTATATCCTTACTTCAATCTTTCTGGTCATCAAATACACACATGAATTGAAATCTCTATGTTGCCTAATGGGAATAAGAATATTATTTCCAAAGATTGTATTTTTTCTTTTGCATTTGCTGATACTAGCCTTGAAAATAGATTTATCTCTAAGACTTCTAAAGACTCTGGATTTTCCAATGTTCTGATAATATTGCATTAAGATAAAGGTCACTGTGTTATAGGTTCTCTCATCTTTCTTTATGTGTACCCAGGCAATTTGAAACTGGGGCCTACTTTTTGCAAAATAAGGATCATAAAAAATAAAATGTAATGATATTTCCTACAAAATAGAATGGAAATGTGGACTCTATCAGCATTAACCCTGCAATTAGCTATCATGCTAAGTTACCCAAAGAAAAAGAAGTAATGTTTTCAGTATTTTTATAATTCAAACTCAGCTAGAATTAAGCCTTTTGAATTTTCTTTATAAATGTTCACTACTTTTGTACTAATTTTATTTTGAGCTAATTTTATTTTATATCAGGAGCTGAAGGTTTTAATACATTCAGTTGAAAGATATCTTATTTTCTGCTTTTGTTTGGCTTTCCAATTTCAAAGTTCTTTTTTGAAGTCAACACGCAAGATCATCAGTTCAGCTTTTTAATTTGCCTAATTTTCTTTTCTCTATAAGAAGCGACCTTTGTGCTTTTCTCAATATAAGGAATGACAGTTGATCAAGTTTCTGGTCTTTATTTCTAAAAGATTCAGCATAATTATTTTCTCTTGCTCCACATTATGTATAAGCATACTTTTAATCTTTATTAATTTTATAATCAATAATTTTCTATTTAATTTTAAATTTTAATTTCATATTAAAGTATTGAGAAAAAAATCAAACAGAAAAGAAAATTAACAATTTTAAGAATTTCATGAAACCTCCACATTCTACATTAAACTAATATTTAGAATTATCTTGCTCCTTAATGGGCATATTGACAGAAAGATGGGTTTCTTTTTTATGACATTTTCATTATCTCCACTCTCAATATTATTGTCTAGTATTGCAATCTTAAATCTTAAAAAGGTGATCGAGTAGGTCTGATTTTTAAATATAGTTTTGGAACTATGTCCCTTGTGTTTAATATAAAGTTATAAGAACAGGTCTTGAGACTGGAAACTAAATGTATGAAGGAACAGGAGAAAATAGAGGCTATAAAATATCAGTTGACAACTAGTAACTAATATGCAGAAAAATATTTTCTGCACTTTATATACCCTTCTAACTTATCAGTTTTTAGAAAGGCACAAAAATATGAAGTATTTATTTATACTAATTAAATTGTTATTAATCACATCTCTTTTCAGAGTTGTAAAAGTGTACCATATTAGCAAAGAAATTTGTGATTTTAAAAATATATATAAGTGGAGCCAGAGAGATGGAATGGAGGTAATGTTTTTGCCTTGCATGCAGAAGGTCAGTGGTTTGAATCCTAGCATCCCATACGGTCCCCTGAGCCTGCCAGGAGCGATTTCTGAGCACAGACCCAGGAGTAACCCCTGAGCATTTCTGAGTGTGACCCAAAAACCAATATATATATATATATATATATAAATTTTATATAATTAAAATATATAAATAAATTTACTTATACATATATAAGTAAATTTATATTTTGTAGTTTCTGTTGTTTTGCCAAGAGGATATTTATTAGTTCACAGAAAAAGGCTAATGCAGGATGTCATTAAATAAATAGTCCTAGAACTGATCAATTTCATACAGCAAATACTGTTAAAAGTTTTTGTTCTAAAGTTGAAATATCAGCCCAACAATTATTGATGCTGCAAAGCAGTTTCTTTTACACATAAGTTCTTTAATAGAAGTAAACACTGAATAAATTCAGAAATGCTTATTCTTTCAAATTTCTACTAAATAATAGATTAAGTAACTTAAATAGTCATGACTAGTTGCTCATTAAAAACTGGCTCTGCTGAGGATTCAGCTAAAAGTTATATTATCATTGGGAAAGTCACAACTTTGTAAATAACTAGACTCATAATTTGTATAATCTCTCAATTTCAGAGATCTTAAATCAATTCTATTAAAAGTAAAATTTATAGGGTCCAGAGTGATAGCGCAGCGGTAGGGCATTTGTCTTGCACATGGCAGACCAAGGATGGACCTACCATATGGTCTCCCAGAGCCAGGAGCAATTTCTGAGCACATAGCCAGGAGTAAACCCTGAACACATCACCTGGTGTGGCCCCCAAGCAAACGAACAAAAAAACAACAAAAAGTAAAATAATTATTTCTTAATAGTTTAATTTTATAGCAGCATTTTTTAATTCTATACTAGATAAAACTATACTAAATCTGGGTAATAGAATGAGATTTCTATAATTAATAATCCATGTAATCATTGGGAATAATCATTTTTATTAACTTGTAATAATAACATGCTTCAAATTAACCCTTGAAGAAATGAATTAACCTGTGAAAGAGATTGTTTCTTGCTTTACATTTTAAGAAAATTGATAATTACATAGCCTTAATGATAGTTGTATATAGAATTAGTTGCCTTTTGTTCTGCAAGATGCTACTGTTAATGGTGAATGAAAAGTTTGACTACAGAAATTTGTGACTGGAATTCTGTGCCCCTGCACATGGATGTTTGGTATTCTATTTGCAGACACATCTGAGATTTGCAGATCTTGTCACTCACTGTCTTGTCTACTCAAACTTGAGATCAGCCTTCAGTTGCTGCCTTTTCTTGACTGAACATCTACTGGAGTAAGAAGATGAAACTGAAAGAACATGATATCTTGCCCCAAATATTGCCACCAGATTTTCAAGATTATAGATATTGGACAAGAGTGATTGTAAGACACTTGTCTTACATTTGTCTTGCACACATGGCCAGCCTGAGTTTGATCCCCATCAGTCCCCCATGGTGCCTTAGCTCTGCAAAGAGTGATCCCTGAGTAGTTAGGAGTAAATTCTGAGTACTACTGAGTTGTAATACCACAAAAAATTAAGAAAATTAAGATAGATGTTAGAAATTTACCTATTTGGAAATAAAGAGTACCAAATGCTAGACAGTACCAGGAATTACTCCCTGCTTTGAGTTCAGAGGTCCATTTTGGAGTGGCAGATGTTGAGTTTGTAAACATTGTGCAAGGCATCACCCTACTTGTCGCACTATTTCTCCAATCCCAGAAATTTTTTTATTTTAATTGTAATTTGGTTTATATTATACTTATATTCTACTTCTTTACATATTTTAGGAATTAAGCCTACATTTTATTTAATTTATAGATAGTTAATATAATCCAAATTGATCTGTACAGATGTTGGTGCACAATTAAATACAAAGCTCAAAGAAATGATAATGTTCAAATATTCAAGCGAATAATTTTACGTGAATTAGGTGAATTTTTGTTGATAACTTCTTATTACCCATGACCATATTTTGTTGTGCTTTTTATGTTTTAATTACATATACATATATTGTGTCAGGCATTTTTTCTAAAAGTAAGTACCAAAAACACCTATTGTTAATTTTTATTTATGTTTAAGTCATCAAGAAAGAGAAATTGCAACAAATAACTAAATGAAAATTTTAAATGACTATTGCATTTATTTAGACAAGATCTCTCTCAAACACTGTTAATTCGACTGCCTTATTTTAGAGAGGACACGTTGGACTTTTGTCATTGGTATGATTAGCATCAGCAATTTTAGTCTAACACACCTCCATTGTTATTTGTCTTGCTCTAGCCAACAGGTTAGCACATCACAAAAAAATCATCTTTGCAAGAACTTAATGACATAAAGAAGAGAATGAATAACATACTAAGGTGATAAGAAAGTTAATTTATCTTCTTAAAGTTTTAAGAGGACATTTTTTATAGCTGCACAATGTCTAAACTAGATAAAGGTGCATTGAACACAACTCTTAATTTTCTCCTTTTATCTGCAATATATCCATGAATAGAAATATACTTTTAACATTTTTACATATTGAATAGGTACAATAAAGTAATTTATGTCTTGCGAAGACAAATCTTAGTAATTTTAAAATTATAGTCTTACATATCAATTTATAACTAAAATTATAACCACTCAAAATTTTCTTTAATATTACTTGGTTGATATGTTGAAGTCATTATGCTTTAAAAATTAGTGTTTCAGTTCAATTGTTAGCTCTCAAAATTATTATAATCGGCATACTAGGAGGCTGGAAAACTATTATAGCAGGTAAAGAATTGCCTTGCATATAGCCAACTGGGTTCAATTTCAGGCACTCTTTATGGTCTCCAGAACCCTTCTAGGTGCAGATAAAAACCCTGAGTACTATCAGGCATGATCTAACCCCACCCCAATTGAATTAGTAGTATCTTAGATTAGATAAATCCTTCTATTTATAAAAGTAGGATTGATGTCTTGTGATTTGTTTTGTCTAAGCTATTCCTATTTTCCAAAAGCTGGAACTTTAGCTAAACTTTGAAATTATTTTGCCTAATTCCTTTCTTTTACAGATAGTAAAACAAAAGCTATAGATACCTTGTGAGAAAATAATATAGCTCATTTTTGCAAAGGCAATATTAATATATTGTTTCTCATATCATTTTTCTATTTTACTATCTTCATAATAGTAACAGTAAAATGTTTCTCATTTGTATTTTCCTTTTTTCCAATATATTGCATGCAAATATTTATTTCAGTTAAATGTCTATAGTAATGTGATATTATGACCTATCACTATGATAACTCAGAGTTGGAAGTTGACAAAAATAAAATATTGGCATATATAAATTATTCTTTAACAGATATTGGCACAATTTGCAACAGAATTCAAGTGTTTAAGGCTTAAGTTTTAAATTAGGAGGGAAGATTCATTGTCTAAAACTCTAAGTAAAATATATGTTCTAGCCAAAATAAAATAAAAATATACTGAAAACCACCAAATTATTTCAAGACATGTATGACGAAGAAATTATATGATATACTCTTGTAATATAGTTGATGATTTTAGTAAATGTGGAGCTACATTCTGAAAATTTACTCTGCAAACTTCCACCTCTATCTAAATGGCAAGATCCAAGCATGTCAAATCGATGGAAGAGGCAAAATAATCTTTATTTCAATGATATCAGAACAAAGGATTTTCCCCCAAGTTCACACATTATTTGTATTATTTAAGGTAGGAGTGTTGCAAAAAATTCACATTCTTTGACCTCTTCCTTTGTAATTTAACTGAAATTATTCAAATTTATAATTTTCAAAAGTTTTATCTAAATGATCCTCTGTGTTTAATTGCTGCCTTAATAGCCTTTTAAAATTATTTTCAAGGGAACATCACCATGCCACAGTGTTCTGAGTAAGAAATTCAAGCTCTTTTTTATAGTCAAATAAACCTGAGAAATGATGCATTCTTTACACTTCTCTTGGCAATATACAGTGCATTTTATATACTGAGATAATATGAGAATTTTAAAAGAATTGAGAATAATTTAAAATTATTGAGAATTTAATAACTAAGATCTTAATAAGCAGACAAGACTAATTTTTAGTCTCTCTCCCATTTACTAGCTAAGTATGCCTAGAATTTATCTCTCTAAAATAAGAATAATATATGAAACTAATTGGCAGTTAATAAGGATTATTAATTCTTTTACTATTACTACTAAATAGCTTTTAATCTGTGATTTCACAAATTTATGTTATATCAGAAATGTTTCTTCAACCATGCATTAGCACCTTTACATTTATAGAGTTCAATAAAGTAGTTTATTTATTTATTGTTAGTGATTTTTTTCTATTTTTAAATATAATTTATTTATTTAAGCATCATGGTTACAAACTTGGTTGTAAATAGGTTTCAGCAATAAAATGCACACACCCCTTCACAGCACAACTTTCCCACTACTATTGTCTCCCATTTCACTCCTCCTCCCCCATCCCTACCTGTCTTCAAAACAGGCATTCTATTTCTCTCTCTACCATCGTTATAGTAGTTATTAGTGTAGTTATTTATCTAGCTGTTCTTACCACTCTGTGTGAGAAGCTGATCGCTACAGCCCTCATCTCTATTGTTTCTGGGTATTTTTTTTTTACTATATTGTCTTTTATTTTTCTTAAATTCCACATATGAGTGAGACTATTCCATATGTATCTCTCTTCCTCTGACTTATTTCACTCAACATAATAGTCTCCATATTCATTCATATATAAGCAAATTTTGTGACTTCATTTATTTCTAACAGCTGCATAGTATTTCATTGTATAGATGTATCACAAATTCTTTAGCCACTCATCTCTTGTTGGTCATCTAGTTTGAATTAAACACAATTTAGAAATAATATTTTAATAATCCAAAGTACCTTAATCTCTTAATTTGACTTTTACACAGCTAATAATAAATATTTATATATCTCAATATCTGATTCTTTTTTAAAGTTCTCTAAACCGCAAGTAATGTTATTAACATAAAAAACAACATTCAAGGTAATGATAAAATTAATTACATATTACCAATAATTGAAGACAGGAATCATCACATTATACTCTATGAACCAAAACTTATTGACTGTCTATTTTTTTTTTTTGGTTTTGGGTCACAACCGTTGATGCTCAGGGGTTACTCCTGGCTATGTGCTCAGAAATCACTCCTGGCTTGGGGGGCCATATGAGATGTTGGGGGATCAAACCGCAGTCTGTCCTAGGTCAACACGTGCAACGCAAATGCCCTACTGCTTGCCCCACAACTACAGCCCCCGACTATGTATTTTTGTTATTAGAACTTTAAAACAACTGCCATACTTATTCATTTGTACATTATCTATGGGGGTTTAAGTTGTCAGACTAAGATAAGCAGTTGTTTCAGAGATCTTATGTCCTACTGTAGTCAAAATTATTTAGTCTCCTACAATTTACTAAAGAAAATATGTCAAGCCCATGGTTAGGTTAATCTTCTCTTTCTAATTTAATGGTGCCATCCTAACCAGTATTTCGAAATGGTAAATCACATCTCTTTACACTCTTGTCTTCAAACTTTGATCTTTGCACTGATTGCTTATAATTTTCCACTTGCTAAGAATTCTAAGCTCAGTTATTTCTTAATTCTAAACAAAATAGATAAATTTCCATTATTTTCTTTTCATTTGTTGGGCCACACTAAGTGGTGTTTAGGGCTTATCCATGGTACTATATTCAGGGATCACTCCTGGTGTACTTAGGGGAACATGTGAGTTGACAGGGATTGAACTTGGGTCAATTATGTGCAAAGCAAATGTTTTACTTGCTGTAATTTTCATTATTTTAATATTTCATGTGTTCTTTTTTAATAGCATAGGCATTTTAATTGTACACAATTTATAGCATAAAATACACTTATTTTAAGTAAAAATATGTATTCTCTTCTTAGGTTTTCATTCCATTGTTATATGCTTCCAATTTGATATATAAATAATATTTGATTATAAATAAGTATTTCTTGTGTGTCTATAAATGGTGGGTCTTGTGAGGATCTACCTACATAAATATATATAAATTTGATCCTATATACTCCCTATATTCTTTTTTTTTTTTTGGTTTTGGGCCACACCCGGTGGTGCTCAGGGGATACTCCTGGCTGTCTGCTCAGTAATAGCTCCTGGCAGGCACGGGGGACCATAAGGGACACCCGTATTCGAACCAATCATCTTTGGTCCTGGATCAGCTGCTTGCAAGGCAAACACCACTGTGCTATCTCTCTGGGCCCTATATTCTAAGAGGAAAATATAGCTGTCAATGATAGCAGGTGGCTATTGACAATTATCCTAGTAACTCAGGTGAAAAAAATTAGTAGACTTAAATATTCTAAGGAGAAAATATCCTAAAAATGGAGATTTTGATGCATTGAGAGTTTTGAGACCCAACTGAAAAATTGTCAGACTCAAGCAAAGCAAATTAATCCAAGTGATCAGAAAACAGGCTATATAGGTGACCAAAAGATGAAAGGAAAGAGATATAAGGAAGTCTGGGATTAGCTCTCAAGATGAGTGAGATACTAAAGGACTTGGACTAAAACTCAAAGAACCTGCATCAATGATGCAAATGCAGTAGATCATCTGTGGAAAATACAAATAACAGAAGACAATTTGCAAAATGAAATATTTTGTGTTTGCCTTCCCATTTGTACTTATTTAATCCTTAAGTACTTCCATCTCTTCTTTTAATTGAGAATTTAAAGTTTTAGAACCAATGAGTGTAGCTCAGCAAATACTTGTACATGTATGTCCAAACGTTCTATCCCTGGTATCAGAGAAAAATAAGAACAGAATTTGAACTCAATCTCATGCTGTCTCTAGATAACTGATTGGCTTCAATGAGTTAGTTCACTATGAACACTATGCAAAAAAAGTAGTAAAAATTTTTATATAAGTAATTATGTGTTGTTTGTGTTTCACTAGATAATCATATTATATCTGAAATATTTTATTTCAAATCTATAGATTTCTGAAGGTAATGTAATATACTATTAGTATAGAAATAGTTGTTCTGTTTCTTTTTTATAGAACTAATCTTGTGTTATTAAAGTCTCATTGACATACATTAGCAAGTTTCTAAATTAAATTTCTACTCATTCAGACAACTACTGTTTGTCTATAAGGATTGATGAAGAATAATTTTACAAAATAGGATTCATTAAAGGGGATATTTTTCTAATTTATATGAGGTATAATATTAATATCATCTGTAGTAAATAATACCTGGATTTTGATCATGATTTTTCATTTTTAGATATAATATTTTATTAAAGCATCTAATAATTTCCAAATTAATTTCCACTTGTAGTGAAAGAATAACAATGGTATATAGAAACTTGACTTATTTTTCTCTATGTATTAGTTTTATTTTCCTTTCTAATTCTGGCAGGGAAAAACTTAAATTATGCAGTATAATTTTAATTTTCCTCAATATTAAAAATAAATCCTGATGAAATCAGATTAATGAGAGAGAAAAGACAATAAAAATGTCCTTTTATTAACTAGAATACAGTACAGTTGCATTAAAACTAGAAAACACTTAATCAAAAAATGAGAGCTAGGGGCCAGGTGGTGGCGCTGGAGATAAGGTGTCTGCCTTGCCTGCGCTAACCTAGGACAGACCACGGTTCGATCCCCCGGTTCCCCATATGGTCCCCCGTGCCTGCCAGGACCGACTTCTGAGCGAATAGCCAGGAGTAACCCCTGAGCATCACCGGGTGTGGCCCAAAATCCAAAAAAAAAAAAACAAAACAAAACAAAAACAAAAACAAAAAAACAAAAAAAACACAATTCAGAATATTATATTTTTATTATATTTTATATATTTTATTATTATATTATATTGTGATAGCCATGTCTTTTCTGACATTCATAAAAGGCCCTGCTCATATTATTGCAGACAACTAGCTTTTTAAGCTAACAACAGGAATTAAGATGCTTTCCTTACAAGAGGTGGATCAATCCCAACACTGTATATACTTACCCTAATCCTGCCAGCACCATCAGGTGTACCTGAAAGCAAATGATAATTAGAAATAATAATTATAAAATTGTAATAAAAATCTTACTTGGAGTGTTATTAAAAAAGTTTTTATACCTTAGCATGAAGGCATAAAGCCTCTACTCAAAATAATTAGCTCCTTTGTTAAGAACCTTTCTTTACATAAAAGCAAAATTCAGCTTGCTAGAAGAAAAATAGTTTCTGCTTTTCTAGGTTATTTTGCAAGTACAGGTGTGATACTTCATAAAAATCTTGTCTTGCTTGAATGCTCTAGCTTTTCTCAGTAGTAGAATCCATGATTCCAGATTTTCCTGTAGAAAAGCAGCTAAAATACTATTTCCTCTTGTTTTTTTTCTTGTAAATAAACTCTAATATCTCCTTAAAAAGTATAATTTGCCTACTTAAAAATACATACATGACTAAATTTAAAGAAAAGATTTTTGTACAGATCCTTATGCACATTTAGCTTTCCTATATGCTGTCATTCATATTTTAGAAAAAAATTATTGCTAGGATGTTCCTTAAAAACTTCTCAAGAATGGGGATCCAAGAGATAGCATGGAAGTAGGGCATTTGCCTTGCATGCAGAAGAACAGTTGTTCAAATCCTGGCATCCCATATGGTCCCCTGAACCTGCCAGGAGAGTTTTCTGAGCGTTACTGGGTGTGACCCAAAATCAGACAAAAAAACTTCTCAAGATGATTTATTTTATATACTATTACTTTATTAGAATAGACAGTTTGTAGAGTTACTTGCCATTTACACTTAATCTAAAATACATTTTAAAAAGTGTTTTGCAAAAGAAAACATTTTAGGTGAAATATAAACAACATAGGAAACTGAGTGATAGCACAGTGGTAAGGTGTTTGCATTGCACACAACTGATCCAGGAAGAATGGTAGCTTGAATCCCAGCGTCCCATATGGTCCCCCAAGCCAGGGGCAATGTTTGAGAGTATAGCCAGAAGTAAGCCCTGAGCATCACCAGGTGTGGCCCAAAACAATAAATAAAAAATAAATAAAAATGTAATTGCTTTTATGACCACGTATATGCATTTTATAAATATATGATGAATTTCAGGGGGCACACTTGGTGACACTCAAGGTTTACTCCTGACTATGCACTCAGAAATCTCTCCTGGTTTGGGACCATACGGGATGCCGAATATCGAAACCAGGTCTGTCCTGGGTCAGTGCTTGCAAGGTGAATACCCTACCACTATTCTATTGCTCTGGTCACAGAATGATGAATTTTTAAGAGTTATATTTTTGTGCTTCATAATAACTATTTTCAGCATTGGTCTTACAATATTGTTTTCTTTTATATATATCATAGTAAAGAAAATATAACTAAAATATTTACTCTAAAATTTTATGACCTTTAAGCCAGAGTTATAGTACAGCCAGTAGGGTGCTTGCGTTACACAAACTGATCTGGGTTCAATTCCTGGCACCCTATATGGTCCCCAGAGCCTTCTAGGACTGATCCCTGAACACAGAGCCAGGAATGAGCCCTGAGCACTGCTGGATGTGCTCTCCCCCAAATTTAATATAATAGTATCATCAGTCATTCTAACTCAATGTTTTTCTCATTTTGAGAGCGATATCTGTGCAATTAAGGGCACAAGAGTGACTGATAGTGCTCAAAAGACCATAAGTGGTGCTGGGAATATGAATCAGGGTCACCATCTGCAAAGTAATGACCTTACCTCTGTACTTTCTCTGGCCAGTAAAAATGTGTTTCTAAAAATCAAAGTACAGGGTGTGGGAGAAATAGTACAACAGATACAGTAGAGTACAGGTAACAGCCTACACCACTTAAGGTCCCCATAGCATATGATCAGGAGTAAATTCTGAGAACAGCCATTGGTTGTTCAAAAGCAACAATGAAAACAAATAAAAATCAAAATACATTTTTATAGAATGTATTCTTCTAAAGTCCCTTTTATGAGGCCAGGCTAGCTATGTAGTTCATCTTGCTTGCTATAACTTACATCAATTTTGCATGTATTACACATTTTATGGATATATTAAATATAGTTAAAACACTGCTTACAAATCATAGTTCATTACTTAACAAGCTTATTATGTCTATAAACAAGGCTATGGGTACTCTGCAATCACTTACAATTAATGTAGTTTCAAAAATCATGCCATGATTTTGATACACATATAGAAAGATTCCAGAATATATTATCAAAATACTAATTTCTCAGAAAAAGGCGGACAATTATTTAACTCGAAGTCATACACATTTGCTGACTAAAGTGATCATCAAGAAAAGCTGTGCATCTGATTTTATATTTGTTTCAGCAGTATTGAAATTATTGAGAAATTTTATTTTGTGTTTATAATTTGATAAAACTCAACCACTAGGTTTCATAAAATATGTTCAAATCAATAGGACAGATCACTGAGGAAGTCTCCATGACCCCATGAAATACAAGACACTGTCAACAACAAAGTGATCTTCTTTTAGATAATTATAAATGTTGGTCAAAACCCACTGAATTACTTGATTATTAGGTGACATCTGTTACATGCAAATTACTGACAATAGGCGTGGCAGTGATGCTAAATACTCTTGTACTCTGTAATCTAATGTATGTTTTAATGAAGTGAACAGTGAGATTCCTGACAGGCATCAGCAACTTTGAAATAGAGTCTTCCAAATTTCTCATACAGTTTGAAAGTAATGAGATTTGTTCCATAAAGTGATGAAATTTATGCCATAAATTATCTCTGGAAGAAGAGTGCATCTTAAAGTAGTATATTTTCCTTGGTAGAGATATTAAATAGTTGTTTAATGGAAAGTTTTTGGAGAAGCAATTTGAACTACATTCTCTTTGTTATTTTATTTCTATTATGAAAGGAACGGAACACCAGAAAATATTCCAACCCCAAAATTAAAATAAAAGCTACTGTGATGTTAGTGTGCTAAAACTTGGCTCTTAGCATATATAACATTCATCTGCATCTAAATATCTATCCTTATTTAGCCTTCAATGATATTAACAGAAATATTTCTAAGAAATCAAGTGTTTATTCTCAAAATACTTGAAAGGTAGGAATTTTTCCTCTAAAAATGTAGGAAACAAATTTAAAATTAAAAACTTATTCTACAAAATATTTTAAAATGTACTGTACTAAAACAATTTTATAGAAAATAATCATTATAAAATAAAATAAAACTAACTTTTCTGTGACTTTTTAGCAGTTACTTCATCTGTATTTTTGTGCTAAATCATGATATTTACTTGTACCATGAAAATATGTAATCATTTACCAGATAGGCTAATCAATGAGGAGCTTGAGATTGATATGCCTAAAGATCAACACATTAAATATTATTAATTTCAATTATACTTATTAAATAATGTTGCTATAATATTAGATATCAATTTTTGGGGGGTCACACCCGGCAGTGCTCAGGGGTTACTCCTGGCTCCATGCTCAGAAATTGCTCCTGGCAGGCACGGGGGACCATATGGGGCACTGGGATTCGAACCGATGACCTTTTGCATGAAAGGCAAATGCCTTACCTCCATGCTATCTCCCGGGTCCCTAGATATCAATTTTTAATGGCACCATCAGAATATTTCCTCCAAGCAGATAGGGTGTTTGCTTTCATGTGGCCTACTAGGTTCAAAACCCAGACCAACAGATGGTAACCTGAGAACTGCCAGGACTGATCTCTGAGCACAGAAACAGAAGTAAACCCTGGTTCTGGTAGATGTGGCCCAAAACAAACAGAAAAAATAAACTCATGTACAGTGGAAATGATAACTTGCTTTTCATCACAAGCCCATAATTATCCAAAATTAAAATTTATTTTAATTTAATTTCTTGAACTTCCTCAATTTTCATGAATATTTTCATACTAAAGTTCATACAATTAAGATAAAATATTATATTTTCTTATTTGTATAGTGTCTTGCTGAAGACAACTCTTTTCTTCTTTTTCTTTTTTCTTTTTTCTTATTTCTTTTGTTTTGGGGGCCATACCTGGAGATGTTCAGGAGTTATTCCTGGTTCTATACTAAGGAATTACTCATGTAATGCAGGGATCAAACCACAATAAAGGTAATGCTTACCCACTATACTATAGCTCCAGCCCTTCAGACCTGTAGGTAGTTACTATGTTCTCTTGGTACTCAATGAATAATACTAGTAATTGTCATCATATAAATTAAAATTCCATATGGTATTCATATGATCTATGCATTCCAATTTTCTGAAAGTATGAATAAGTAATTCTCCAATACAAAAAGGTACACTTTATACATAATAACTACTTTATAATATATATAAAATTACATTAGTCTGCAACAACATTCAAATAAACCTATGTTTATTTATAGTGATGACTTATTAGCCTCCAAATTCACATCTAGAGAAACTGGAGCAACAGTACAGAATGTAGGGCATATTGCTAATTTGAATTCATTCCTTGACTTCCCATATTGTTCCCCAGCCCCAGTCAGAGTAATTTCTGATTAAGTGGATGTGACTCAATATCAAAAAAAGAAAAATAATCATCACGAAGAATATGTTACATTTTTCTGTAGTTATTCAGTTATTTTAATAATCTAATTTAGACATTCTCAGGCTATTTTCTCATTTAAATAAACACTGTATTCTATTTTTTCTAGGATTTGGGATCTTTCACATCCTCACTTCCTTTATAATAACCTACAGACTCATTTCACATTAATGTTAAGATATTGAAACAATCTAATTCCCTAAAATTGAAAAATAAAAATGATAGGGATGGGGCCGGAGAGATAACATGGAGGTAGGATGTTTGCCTTGCATGCAGAAGGATGATGGTTCGAATCTAGGCATCCCATATGGTTCCCCGAGCCTGCCAGGAGCGATTTCTGAGCATAGAGCTAGGAGGAACCCCTGAGCGCTGCCGGGTGTGACCCAAAAACAAAACAAAACAAAACAAACAATCAAAAAGATAGGGATTAGTTTTTCTTCTCATGGTCTTTGGAATTTAACATTTTTCAAAAAATGTTTATTGCCATGTTTTTTATTCTAACACTAAGGAGAAAAACTTGAGTTCTAGTCATCTAAAGCAATATTTCAAGATGACACATTCTATTCTATTAATTATAAATAATTACTAATTATTTGATTCAGAAAAATATTAATTACATTTCAGGTAACTTTTTCAAAGGGGAGCTGGTCAACATTTAGCTTTGTCATGAAAATGTATCCAGAAGTAACAAAAGTACAGAAAAAAAGCACTGAAGGCTTCTGCTTTAACATCCATGTCACATATTCAGAATCTTTAAGATGAAAGTATTATAGATATGTAACAGACATTTACTCAGAACTCCTAATATATATTAAGAAATTGACTTCTGTCAAATTTTTAATTTAAGCTTATGCAAAACTTTGTATAATGAATGATGCTTTATTTCTAAAACATTTCTATAAAATGTCCTCTAAGTGTTTTCCAAAAAAAAAATCTTGTGTAAACTTTTAGGATAAAGTCATTTAATCACCAAATCTCTAGCTGACAAAAGTCAGATGCTCTTTATCTCAGGTTCTTAAAAAAAGAATAAAATAAAATAAATTCATGTTTCCTATCCCCACTTCCAACAGAAAATTATTCAAATCTTCTCTGTTTCTCAAAGGATATTTTGGGTTTTACAGGGACGTTTTCAGATTTAATCTATAGTTTTTACTTGAAGAGTTTAATAAAAGAAAATTTGTAACCAGCTCAGGGTTTAAGATGTAAAAGTTTCTTCAAAGCAACAAACCTTTTGAGATTTATGCTGTAAAGTGGGAAGGATTTTCAAAGTCTGAACTTAATGCCTGTACCTAGGAACTTCTTGCTTTTTAAACCAAGTTGTATCTAACAGGCTGGGGAAAGCAGGGACAGCAAGGGATAACAATACCCACAAGCTCTAAGCTGATGAGTTTATGGAAAGAAAAATGGAAGGGGGAGGGCAAAGAGAAGAATAGAGGGAACTTTTGAATGAGATCAATGGATTATATCAGATTGAGTGTTTAGAATGGGAGGGAGGTTGACATGGAGGCTTGAAATGAGAAGAGACAAATGGAAAAGAATAGACTGGGGTGGCGCTGGGATGGAGAATTAAAGGACATAAACAAAGGAAAACAGTTATGTATAAAACTGGCTATAAATTTGGGATCAGGAAAGAGAGGGACCTAATGAGTAAAGCTAGGTTAAGGCAGACTTAATAAGGTTCATGAAGCTGCAGATGGCCAGGGTGTTATGTTTAGTTTTTTGACATATTTATCATTTACTCTTGTTTCTCAACTTCCTTTAAAAAGTAGCTATCCTCTGACCACTAAGCCCTGTATTCTCAGCTCTTTCTCAGAGCTTTTCCCAGGATTCAGTGTACTCATAGTCAGCCACCAATGACCAGACACATTTGTGAGGTCATCATGAATCATCACCTGGAAACTGAGGGTGTTTTTCCCAGCTTTCTCTGATTCCTCTCAAGTTACTAGATTCCAAGGTTTGAAAAGACCAAAGACCAAAAATAAGTTTGGTGACAACCTGACCTTACCCTTTACATTTTTCTAGTAACTCACATTTGCAAAAGATTTAAAAGCCCTGTGGCCTATTATGACCTCTTTCGGTACTAATTACCCTATTCACTGAATTTTTTTAAGCAGGTAGTTCCTATTTTTTTAAAGAGCTCTTTAGTTGTTGATCTTTCCTCTGATTCTGACATTCATGGTGAAATGACAAAGTATTGGAAAATAAATAACTGTGCTAAGACTACATATTTGACTATTTCTTATTATCATGTGACAGTATGGTTTAGGCAGACTGTCTGGATTCAAATCTTATTTCTGCCCCTTTATGACTATGACACAGAAAAACTTTTCTTTCTTAATCTAGCTCTCTATCAATGAAAGGGAGATAATAAAAACCTACATCTGTGTTACTTGTCCAATCTACCTCCACATCAATAAGAGGGAACTTACAAAATATCCTTATAGGATTATTGTGAAAAAGAAATAAGCTGATGGGGTCGGAGAGACAGCACAGCGATAAGGTGTTCGCTTTAAATGCAGAAGGATGGTGGTTTGGAATCCCGGCATCCCATATGGCCACCCCCAGGCTGCCAGGAGTAATTTCTGAGCATAGAGCCAGGAGTGCTGCCAGGTGTGACCCAAAAATAAAATAAATAAATAAATAAATAAATAAATAA
>PVKC010000359.1:0-70975 GCA_004027635.1 Crocidura indochinensis | reverse complement strand
GTTGATCTTTCAGATGGTTTCCTGGATTTCCACTTCATTTATTTCTGCTCTAAGCTTTGTTATTTCCTTCTGCGTATCTATTTTTGGTCCCATTTATTGATCATTTTCGAATTGTATAAGCTCTGCCATTAAGCTATTCATGTAGGTTCCTTCTTCCTTCCTAATGTGTAATTGCAAGGCTATAAATTTTCCTCTCAGTACCACTTTGGCTGTGTCTTATAAATTCTAATAATTTGTGTCTTTATTGTCATTTGTTTCCAAGAATATTTTGATTTGCTCTTTGATTTCATCTCTGACCCACTGGTTTTTCAGTAGTAAGCTTTTTAATTTCAAGGTATTAAAGTTTTTCTGCTGTGTCTCTTTCCAATTCACATCTAATTTCAGTGCCTTGAGATAAGTGAAGGTAGTCTGCACGATTTCTACCTTCTTGATTTTATGGAGATATGTTATATGAGTCAGCACGTGGTCTATCCTGGAGAATGACCCATGTGGATTAGAGAAGAATGTATATCTATGTTTTTGAGAATGGAGTGCCATATAGACCACGTGCTGGCTCATATAACATATAGCCCACACTCTCTTTCATTTGTCTTTTCAGAGTTAGCATATTTTTGTTAAGTTTCAGTCTGGTTGACCTATCATGGGGTGACAGGGCAGTGTTGAAGTCCCCCGCAATTATTGTGTTGTTATTGATATCTTTTTTCAGATTTGTCAACAATTGTATTAAATACTTTGCTGATCCCTCATTGGGTGCATGTATTTTTAGGAGAGTAATTTCTTCCTGCTGTACATATCCCTTGATTAATACAAAATGTCTATCTTTGTCACTTACAACTTTACTGATTGCAAAATTTGTGTCATCTGATATTAGTATGGCCACTCCAGCTTTTTTTTTTTTTTTTTTTGGTTTTTGGGCCACACCCGGTGATGCTCAGGGGTTACTCCTGGCTATTTGCTCAGAAGTCGCTCCTGGCAGGCACGGGCGGGGGATCGAACCACTGTCCGTCCTAGGTTAGCGCAGACACCTTAGCTCCAGCGCCACTGCCCGGCCCCCACTCCAGCTTTTTTAAGAGTGTTGTTTGCTTAGATGATTTTCTTCCAGCCTAGATTTTGAGTCTATGTTTGTTCTGACTATTCAGCTGTTTTTTCTTGTAGGCAGAAAAAGGCTGGATTCATTTTTTTGATCCATTTTGCCACTCTGTGTCTCTTAATGGGTGCATTTAGTCCATTGACATTGAGAGAGATAATTGTCATGGGATTTAGTGCTATCTTTGTGTAGAAGTTTGGTGTGTCTGTTGGTCTTGTTTTAAAGTAGACCTTTCAGTTTTTCTTTTAAGGATGATTTTTAGTCTGTAAAGTTTCTGAGTTACTGTTTATCTGTGAAACTATTTATTCTTCCTTCAAACATGAAAGTGAGTTTTTCTGAATGCTGTATTACAGGTGAAACATTTATTAGATTGAATTTTGTCACTATCCCACCACTGCCTTCTGGCCTGAGTGTGTCTTGTGACAGGTCTGCTGTAAATCTCAAGGATGCTCCCTTGAATGTAATTTCCCTTTTTGATCTTGCTGGTTTCAGTATTCTGTCTCTATCTGTGGGATTAATCATTGTGACTAGTATGTGTCTTGGGGTGTTTTTCCTGGTGTCTCTTTTAGCTGGTACTCTTTGGCATGCAAGATTTGTTCACATGTATTCTTTAGCTCTGGTAGTTTTTCTGTGATGATGTTCTTGACTGTTAATTTTTCCTGGAGATTTTCTTTCTGGGTCTCTGGGACTCTAATGATTATTAAGTTGTTCCTGTTGAGCTTATCAAAGACTTCAATTTTCATTTGTTCACTTGAGTAATTTCTCCATTGTCTGATCATTTGCTTTAAGGCTTTTTTCCAATCTCATCTGCTGTATGAAGTTGTTATGCATCTCATCTTCCAGCTCACTAATTCTATCTTCAGTTGTTGTTACCCTGTTGGAGAGGTTTTCCATTGAGTCTTTCAACTTGTTTATTGAGTTTTTCAGACCTGTTATTTGACCTGATATTTCAGTTTGGAGTTTTCTGATTTCTATCTTCATATTCTCTTGATTTGTATTAGTGTTCTGTTCAATTAGGTCTATGCTTTCTTTGAGTTTTGTGAACATCCTCCATATTTCTTCTCTTAACTCCATATCCAAAAAACTAACAAGGGAGTTGGCCATTGTCAGGTCATCAGAGTTGCCATCTTTGATGTTGGTCTGTGTTTTTTCCCCATTGTCAAACTTGTATTGTGGGTTTTTCTACATGTTCTGGTGGTATTCATTGGCTAGATGAAGTGTGCGGCCAAGCTCCTCTGTCTCCACCTCTTGTGGTGGGACGACTCAGGGGAAGTATGCCAGAGAGGATCAAAATTCCTAGACTGAAGCAAGCAGAGCAAAGCCTCAAGATGTCTGCCATGCTTACGAGATCCAGCAGTCAGCTGTATCCATAGTCTCTGGGCAGGGAAGACTCACCTCCACCATTGCACATTTTATGAACCAATGTCTCTAGTTTTCTTTCTGCCTTCCACCTGCTTTCTCACCTGCCAATTTCTATGGTAGTTATATTTATTTTTTCTCTCTTACTCTTCATTGTTTCTTTTAGTCAATGTGGTTTGCAATACTGTTACTAAAGGGGTATCATGTATATTCCTATATCTCCTTTTAGGACCCAGTTCTTATTTAGAATTAACCTTTCCAACTATTATTATTATTATGGTTTATTTTCCACTCTAATTGAACTTGATAGCTATTTGTGGAACGCTTTCTACCAGGGACTGGTCCTCATGTAGCTGGTCTTTGTTGTTTCTGAATATTAACATGTACTATCTTTATACTTTTTTATATCTCACAATAAGTGTGGTCAATCTATGTTTATGCATCTCCATATGACTCATTTTGCTTAGCATAAACTCTCCATATATCCATGTAAAAGCAAATTTCATTACTTCATTTTTTTCTAACAGCTGAATACTATTCCATCGTGTAGATAAACTATAGTTTTTTTTTCCACTCATCTTTCTTGAGCTCTTTTTGTTTCCAGATTCATGCTATTGTGAATAGTGTCACAATGAACATAGGAGTACAGTTACTTTTTTATGATGTGTTTTTGGGTTCCTAGGCTATATTTCTAGAAATGGTACTACTAAAACCATGGGACCACAATTTCTCATTTTTGAGGAATGGTCATAGTGTTTTCCAAAAAGGCTGGATCAATTTACATTTTCACCAGCAGTGAATGAGAATCCCTTTCACCCTACATTCATGTCAGCATTGGCTGTTCTTCTTTGAGATGTGTGTCAGTAATGAGATTATATCTCATTGTTCTGAGTTACATTTCCCTGAAGATTGATGATGTAGAGCAGTGGTGGGCAATCTTTTCAACTGAGCCAAATCTCACCAAAACCACGATTGAAATTTATTTTAAGAGCCACACAGGGCATGCACTGACAGAGGCTAGAAGCAGAGTCCTGACTCCTGGAGTGACTGCCTGGCACACAGAAGAGCCACATTAAAAAGTGTAAAGAGACACATGTGGCTCTTAAGCCGCGGTTTGTTGACCACTGATGTAGAGCACTTTGTCATGTGCCTTTTGGTAATCTGTATTTCTTTTTTGAGAAAATGTCTGTTCATCTGTTCTTTTCATATTTGGATATGGTTACATGTTTTTATTTTTGCTAAGCTCTACATGTGCCTTATATATCTTAGATATTAACATTTTATCATATGAGGATTAAGTGAAGAGCTTCTAACATTTCATGGGTAGTCTTTGTATTTTAGTTATTATTTCCGTTGAAGTGCAGAAGCTTCATAGATTCATATTTTTTCACTTGTTAATCTTTGCTTCCACTTGATTGGTCAATGGTATTTTATATTTGAAGATGCCTTAGCTTCATTGTCATGGAGTGTTCTTCCTGCATTTTCCTCCAGGTATCTTGTGTTTTCAGGTCTGATATCTAGGTCTTTAATCCACTTCTATTTGACTTTTGTGAATAGCATTAAAGAGAGGTCCAAATTCACATTTTTTGCATATAGTTGACCAGTTTTTACAGCAACACTTGATAAAGAGACTTTTCTTGCTCTACTTCATATTTCTTCCCCTTTTATCAAACATTAATTGATCATATATCTGAGGGTCAGTCTCGGGATATTCAAGTCTATTACACTGATTTGAGGATCTGTCATTATTCCAATACCATGCTTTATTAATGACTACTATTTTATAGTATAATAAAATTTGAAGTTGGGGGAAATGATACCTCCCATGCTTTGTTTTCAAAAGGGTTGCACTAGCTGTTTGTGGAGGTTGATTGTTTTATATAAATGTTAAGATTGTTTGATCTACTGTGTTGGAAAGAAATGACAGGTATCCTTGTAGTTATTGCATTAAATCTGTACAATGCTTTGGGAAGTATTGCCATTTAAATGATGGTAATCCTCTCTATCCATGAGTAGGGAATGTGTTTACATTTCCTTTTGTACTCTTTTTTTCTTTGATGAAGTGTTTTTGTTTTGTAGTGTTCTTTGTATAGATCTTTTATTTCTTCATATATGTTGATTCCAAGGTTCTTGAATTTGGGGACACAGTTGTGAATGAGATTTATTTTATTTTATAATAATAATTTTATTTTGACCAAAGTGGATTACATATCTCTCACAGTAATATTTTAGGTACATATTAACATTGAATCAGGGGATTCCCATCACCAAAGTTGTTCTCTCTCCACCCCTGTTCACAGCTTGCATCCCATATCCCCTTCCCTTATGCCCCAGGCTGCTAGTATAAGAGGTCCTCTCTATGTCTAGCTTGTTGTAGATTGGGTACCGATTATTTTGTAATTGGCTTTGGATTTGGTGCTTAAGTCTGATCACTTTTATTACTACTTAGAGATCATACAACTGTTTAATCTTGGTACTCCCCATTATTTCCCCCTCAGTTTGAGAAGCAGAGAAAGATGGTTCAAGCTCCGTGGTTCTGTTTGAAGAAAAGAAAAGCAATAAAATGGCGGAATCCTTAGAGGCTCTCAGCATCAGTTTGAGGGAAGAAAGGGAAAAAGGAAGAGTAACATCACAAGTATACAAAAAGAAAAATCAAACGAAAAAATCCAATGAGCACTACAGCAATAAAGAAAAGCACCACACAATAACCACAGTACTGAAATAAAAACAAAACAGAGCAAAAGAAATGAAAACAACAACAAAACCAAAAACCAAAAATAAATAAATAAATTAATTAATTTAATTATTTTGTGCTGCTTTTTATTTTTACTGCATAGACACAGTAAATATTGGGGAAATTAGAGAGGAAATTCCCTTGGCCTAAGAGATACAGGGTTTCTCTGTCCTTGAAGTATACTGTCATGGGAATAACTACAGACTCCTTGCATGTTCATTTACTCTCCCCTAGGTCCTTTTGTGATGTATGGATGATATCTGCTCCATAATGGGTAACAAAATCAGACTTCTGTATCTAGAGATCTTGGTATTTACAGAGGTCAAAGAATGGATCTTATGATGACATCTTTCTTTATGGTTCTAGAAGTTCTGTTTCTTTACTGTCGTTATAATCAGTCTTCTGTAGTTGGTGGTCTTGGTCATTGTGCTGATCCTATCATGAAGCCTGGAATATAGTCTTCCGTTACATTTCCAGAAGACTTGTTCAGTTGCAGTTGTCGTGAATGCGATTTCTTTTAATATCTCTCTCTTATATTCTTTCTTTGTATATAAAAATACATAGATTTTTGCATATCAATGTTGTAGCCTCACATGTTACTATACAAATCTATTGTTCTAGAAGCTTTAGTCATTAAAATAGTGTGATATTGGAATAAAGACAGATCCTCAGATCAATGGAATAGACTTGAGTATTCAGAGAATGCTCACCAAACATACAATCAATTAATATTTGATGAAGGGGCAGGAAATGCAAAATGGAGCAAGGAAAGCCTCTTCAACAAGAGGTGCTGAAACAACTGGTCAGTCACATGCAAAAAAGCAAACATATACCTCCCTCCATCTAACACCATGCACAAAGGTCAAATCCAAATGGTATTTTGTTTTTCAAAAAGGTTGGACCAATTTACATTCCCACCAACAATGAATGAGAATCCCTTTCTCCCTGCATCCATGCCAGCACTGGCTGTTCTTGTTCTTTGTGATATGCGTCAGTTATGAAATTATATCTCATAACTTGGTATCAGACCTAAAACCATAAGGTATATAGAAAAACATGTGGGTAAAACACTCCATGACATCAACACTAACGGCATCTTCAGGGAGGAAATATCACTCTCCAAATAAGTGGATGTAGAGATAAACAAATGGGACTAGATTAATCTGAGAAACCCCTACACTTCAAAGGAAATAGTGACTAGGATACAAAAGCCACCCACAGAATGGGAGAAACAGTTCACTCAATACCCATCAGATAAGGTGCTACTATCTAAAATATATAAGACACTGACAGAACTTAACAAGAAAAAATCATCTAACCTCATCAAAAACTAGGGAGAAGAAATGAAAAGACACTTCCTCAAAGAAGGAATACAAGTGGCCAAAAGGCACATAAAAATGCCCCACTTATTAATTATCAAAGAGATGCAAATCAAAACAACAATGAGGTACCATCTCATACCACAGAGACTAACACACATCACAAAGAACAAAAGCAATTAATGCTGGTGGGGATGTAGAGAGAAAGGATCTCTCATTCACAGCTGGTGGGAATGTCATCTAGTCCAGTCTTTAAGGAAAACAATATGTAACATTTTCAAAAAACCGGAAACTGAGCTCTCATATGATCATCTATCTATACCATTCCTAGGGATATACCCCAGGAACAACAACAACAACAAAAAGCACACAGTGCAAAAATACTTTCCTCACACCTATATTCATTGCAGCACCATTTACAATAACCAGACTCTGGAAACAAGCAAAACATCCTTCAACAAATGAATGGCTAAAGAAACTGGTACATAGACACAATGGAATATTATGCAGAGATCAGAAGAGATGAAGTCAAGAAATTTTCCTATACATGGTTGGATGTACATGGAATCTATTACGCTGAGTGAAATAAGTCAGAGGGAGAGAGATAGACACAGAATCGTTTCACTCATCTATGGGTTTTAAGAAAAATAAAAGACATTATTGTAATAATGTCCAGAGACAATAGAGATGAGGGCTGGAAAGACCGGCTCACAGTATGAAGCTTACCAAAAAGAGAGATGAGTGCAGTTAGATGATAATGTCAATGAATGAGAGAAGTGCAAGGCCTGTCTCAAATACAGACTGGGGGGATGGGAGATGGGGGCATTGGTACTAGAAATGTTGCGCTGTTGAAGGGAGTGTTCTTGTACAGTTGACACCCAACTACAATTATGTGTGTAATCAAGGTGCTTAAGTAAAATTTTTATTAAAAATAAAATAAAATAAAATTATTTTTTGTTTTCAACTTTAAAAACTAAAAATAAGAAAAATTGTATAACTATAGTTTAATGTCATCCTTTAAAGTGAGAGTTTGATTTTTTTCTTTTATTTTAACAATAATGCCCTAGTTATCATTTTCTTTCCTAGTTTCTTTTACAACTACTTCCATGTAGAGTGTTGAGAGTGGGCAACTTGTCTTGTACCTGATCTAAAAGAAAAGGCTTTTAATTTTTTTTGCCTATTAATTATAATTCCCAGAAGCTTTTGGTAAATGACTTCAACTATACTGAGGAATGTTCCTTCAATTATTATCTTTTTGAGAGTTTTTATTTTGAATGTGTCCTGAAATTTGTCAAATGCGTCTTTAAATTTATTGATATGATCATGTTTTTAATTTTTTCCTTTATTGGTATGGTGTAGTATAATGTTTGATCTTCTTATGTTAAACTATCACCTCTGAAGAATTGATGAGTTTGTCTTGTTATATTATCTTTTTTATTAACTTACTTTTTTAAAATTTTTGGCCACACCTGTGATGCTCAGGGGTTACTCCTGGCAATGGGCTCAGAAATCATCCTGGCTTGGAGTACCATATGGGACGCTGGGGGATCGAACCACAGTCCATCCTAGGGTAGCACGTGCAAGGCAGATGCCTTATAGCATGTGCCACTGCTCTGGCCCTATTAGCTTACTTTTTATAAAGTGTACATATCACAAGTGTGGCATAGTTGATTGCATTTCATTTGTTTTCTGATAAGAGCAAAATTTTCTTGAAAAAAATTTAAAAAATAAAGAGAAGAAAAAATGTGCAGTGACAAGCAAATTTGTTGAAATTATTTCATCTTCAATGAGATCATTAAGACAATTGAATAAAGTTCAGTAAGCTCTTGTTAACTGAACATTCTATTATTTCATTTGTTTCTGAACATTAAGTGACCTCAGCTACATATAAATATCTAAATTGGTGACGTCCTTTGGTAATAACATCATCAAACAAATGAAGTTGTAAAATAATTCAAAGCACTCTTACTGATACTGCAGCTTTTATGAGGTGTGTTCTCAACTGCCAGTGCTTTCAGAAGGAGGAGGATGTAGGGAAAGGTTGCCCTCGCTTGCTTCAAAAAAAGTCATGGTGGGGGCTGGAGCAGTGGTGCAAGTAATAGGACGTTTGCTTTGCATGTGCTAAGCTAGGATGGAGAGCCGTTCTATCCCTCGGTGACCCATATGGCCCCCAAGCCAGGAGCGATTACTGAGCTCATAGCCAGGAATAACCAACCACTGAGTGTCACCAGGTGTGGGTCAAAAAAAAAAAGTCAGGATAATATCAACCCAAATATTAGCGTACCTGAGTTTGGTAAGATTGGTGTCAACAGAGAATTGCAGAGAAGAGATGAAACAGGGCCATAGGCAATGCGGTGATTGGCTCTTCAGAACTATCTTCATTCACTAAGTGTAAGTGTCATTCTGTGCTGCTTTCCTATCATGTTCTTTGCAGTGTGATGGTGTTTTTTATGTGCAGTGTTGGGCCTCATTGACTAGAAAAAAAATGTGTAGTGAATAAGACAGATCAGCTGCATTCTTCTGCTTTCCTTTCCCTTGGGGCACATTGACCTGGGATGAAAATGGCTATTCTGGGTCAAAACAGACCAAAGTGAAATGAATTCTATCAAAAAATATCATCAATAAAGATGGCAAGCACTTTAAAACAGAGCGAATAGTTATCAATTTATTGCCCATGAGATTCAAACTTTAATTATTAGTCCTTTCAAAAAGTGCCTTGTGATAAACAAGTGAATTCTTGTTCTTTCAAAGTGAAAGCAGACAATATTTATTTTAATTATTTTAGAAAGTTCATACTGTTTGAATCAACAATATCATTCAAGGAATTTATTCTAAGAACAGTCACATTATCCTACGTTGTTTAAGTTTATGTTAACCATATTTTACATACTTATAAACAGTAAAAAATCTGAAAAATGATATTTTTATTCACATTGGATACATAAGAATGCTACAGGGCTAAGTTCTTCTAACTGTTGCCTGTCAAAGTCACCTTCCATTAGAGGCATACTTGGTTTCTAAGACTATGTCTAAAATATCAAGATTGTAAAAATTTATGAGAAATTAATTATTCTAGGAGTGTTCTTTTCCTTTTCCTTTTCTTTGTTCCACTCAATTCTTTAAAAAACCTGACAAGATAATCCATCCAATATTTAATATAAATTTAGGGGACCTCTATCTCAAATCAACTTCTTCAAATGCCATTTTTTCTTTTTTTTAAATTTTATTTATTTTATTTTTTGTTGTTTTTTGGGCCACACCAGTTTGATGCTCAGGGGTTACTCCTGGCTAAGCGCTCAGCAATTGCCCCTGGCTTGGGGGGACCGTATAGGATACCAGGCAGGGGGTCGAACTGTGGTTCTTCCTTGGCTAGCGCTTGCAAGGCAGACACCTTACCTCTAGCGCCACCACACCAGCCCCACCACTTTTCTTATCTTCATATATAAATTCACCATTTTATTTCATATCACATAGACTAATATTCATGTAAAAAGTCTTCCTTTGTCTATACATATGTCCTATTCTGATAAATATAGGCAAATATTCAGCTATTTAGTTTTAAGCTAAATATCTTAAGTTGTCTTAATTGCAAACAGCATTTTTGTATTATTACAAACTTAATTGCAAACAGTATTTGTAATATGTCATCATAGACAGCATTGTAATAGCACCCCCCAGATAACTATTTCTGTCTTTCCTCATATTTAGCTTGTTTTTGACCTATACATCTCATAGATATTTTTCTGATTTTATACTTCTATCATTTGTTTCTGAGCTTCTTCTATATGAGTACTCTGTTTGCATTAGGCCTTTCTAAGATAACTAGGAGAGAACTTCTTTAGTCTTTCTCTGGAAAAGTATTCCTGAAAAATCATTCGTTAAATTGTTCCCATGCTATCCATTCCAAAATCATGCTTTGGATTTGCATGGGATAGTAAGGGAGTGAACATGCTGGTTATTATTTTTAGATGTGATATTTGTGAAAGAGCATATAATGAGTTTTTGATATAAGTATGCCATATAGAAGAAAAGTTGAACTCTTTATCCTAGAAATTCATGAATATGGCCTTATTAGGAAATTGGGTCTTTGTTGAGGCCATACTACCGTAAAATAGATTTATTGAAAGATATACCTAGATAAATTTTGTAACAGAGGCAGTGATGTGTTTGTAAGCCAAGAATGACCAATAATTTTTGACAGCAAATTTTTGACCCAAATAATGACATTGACAAGGAAACAAACTCTCTTAGATGCTTGAAGCATGTCATCTTGTTTTTGGTCTTCTGGCTTCCAAAAGTGTTAGAGAATATAAATTTGTAGTTCCAAGTCACCCATATTGTGGTATTTTGTTAGGGTAGTATCAGGAATCTGAGATTATCTCAATGTCTGGAGGTTTTCAGTAGCATTGTCTTACTTTATATTCTTGTCTTTTACCTAGACAATATGTCCTTAGAGACAGGCAATTTTGTTCTTTTACTTTGATCTTTAATTTCCTATATCAAAGGTCAGTGAACTATAACCAGAGGGCCAAGTGTAGTTCTCTAACTGACTCTGTAAATGAAATTTTATTGGCATTGAGTTACACAGACTTGGTAACATGGATCAGCGATAATGACCATGTGGCCAGCACAATATGTATTACTTGAACATAACAGAAAAAGTTTGGCAGACCCTACCTTAGGCCATGACAAATATTCTTTGTGTCTTTAGATAAATGTAAACAAAATCAAATCATTTAATATCCATGAAACTATCCTATCAACTTTCAGAATGGCCATGAGTTATGCAACAGTTTCTCTTCTGCACATCCCAGCAAGATGTTTTAAGTTCTTCATAGAATGTACAAGAGGGAAACTGTGCTGTGATTAGGATGGATTTTCCAAGCTTTAGAAAAGATTAGCATTGTTTGAAAGAAAGAATTATTTGTGGTAGAAGAGAAGGCAATCTGCCAAAGAAGAGATTCCTGTTTTCTAAACAAAAGGATTTCAAAGTGAAACCTGAGTGGAGTAAGCGATGGTCTGTATCCTCTTAGGAACGTTTGGGGGCAGCTCCTAAAGGAATTAGGGGCCTTGATCGAAATGGGAACTCAACCACTCACCAGATGGGTGGCCCTGGGCAACTTCTGCCAATGTTTCTGTGACTTACATTTCTCATTTGTAAAATAAAAAATAAAGAGTTGCTAAACCAAGACATGCATTAAAAGTACCTGGGAAGTCTATTAAAAACCATGATCCCTAAATATCTCCTTAGAGATTCTAATTCTAGACCTTGAATGGGATCCTCGAATATGACTCTTTAAAAAATAATCCAGGTTAATATGAAGCAGCTTCTTTGTTAGGGATCCATGAGCTTAAAAATGATCAACTTTGAGTTAGAGGATGTGAGTCCTTCCAACTTAGTAACTACATATAGTATCTATTGCATTTTGTACACTCAGTAATTTGATATAAACTTCAGACGCCACTAATTTTCCTATTTTGTAATATTCTGAGTTTTCTTTGTGGGGGAAATGATTTTTAATTAAGCTGATCTTTTCTGAGGGTAGTTCATATTCCAAGGTACTTACCCCAAACTCACCTTTGCTACATTTTTTATTAAAATCGAAGTCTGCTCATGTATGGGGCAGCCACAATCACTGCTGGCACAGGACTTGGGATAGTGCCAAAAGGTGAGAGAAAGCTGCTGGGTTTCCTGTGCACCTGTGTGCAAACAATTTCCAAAAGCATTCTGTGCTTTCTTAAATCAGTTAGCAATAAGCATTCTCAATTTCAACCCTAATACTTGATATTTTCCAGGGTTTTCAGTTTTGCTTGTTCATTTCTTGATGTTTTAAGAGAAAGGTGAGTAATGACTGATTAACTTTGGTACGTTATTTCAGAGGGTTTAACGACATTATTTTGCCTTTCTGGCTGGTTAATATCATGTGCCAATTGCTTAGTTCTCAAATAGATTTAACTTGCATTTCTTTGGACAAGACTATCATGCTTTTTAAGGCAGAAGAGGTTAGAATCTCATTGATTACAAACAGCAAGGCAGTTATTTAAGAAGCATGTATATAAAGTACTTTAAAACTATACATATCTTACATTTTTCCTGCACCTAGGAATAAAATTAGGACACTTACAATTACATCTTTATTTTGCCATAGCCTTTCCTATTCCCCCTTTTTTATACCCACCTCCCCCTATAAATGACTACCTAGAAAATTTTCTTTAGTTAGAAATAAAGTTCCAGAAATGCTACCTTTGCCATAATGATGCCTAAATACATGTTTTAAAATCTAATTTTATTCACATTCTCAGTGACTCAGTACATTTGAAAGTCACTGATTATTTATCTCAAAAGTTTACCCAATGGCTTTTGAGCAAACATGATCAGTTCTATTCCAATGGGTATTCAAGATAAGAATCAACCCTACAGTTCTCACCTGGCAATGGAAACATACTTTTGTTTTGCGTTCTCACATTTAACCTGGGGCATCAGAAGCACCTGCTCAAAATGCAGAAGGAAAGGAAATATGGCCACTTGTCTGACTTAGTGACCTGACTGACTGTGGAAGCAGAGATAAAAGGTGAGTTTTGCAATCATGATTAACTGAGACACAGAGAGGCAAAAAAATATTATAAAAAGTTGACATGTTTATAAATGCTGTGTGACGCTACTTAGGTATAATCTGTATATTCCTATATAAGTTTAAATGAAATCAGCATAATTTCTAAAATGAAATTAAAGGAGTAATCCCAAATAAAACGGTTAATGAGATTATATTGGCAATCAGTAGTTACCACTTTCTTATTCCCATGAAGGAATAAGGATACAAGTCAGAGAGTAGTAAAATTCAAAATCTCTAAAAGTTTCTTTCTCTCTTTTCTTTTTTCTTCTTTCTATAGAGAGCTAGAGGGCTGTGTGTTTGGGCCACACCTTGTAGTATTTAAAGGACCATTCATTGCCAGAGACTACCTGGGTTCTAATGTGCAAAGCATGCATTCCATTCCTTTGCACCATCTCCCTGGCCCACTCACTTCTTAGTCCTAACTACTTAACTTTTTGACAGAGTTTCCCTCAAGATGTTATCTATCTGAAGAATTACTTTCAGAATTCAGTGTAATCACACAGGCAGAGTAGTCTATGAAGTCTATTGCTTTTATAACTCTTTTGAAACTGAAAATAAGGTTAATAGAAAATAAAACACACTCACCTGGGGCCAGAGTGATAGCACAGTGGTGTTTGTCTTGCACGTGGCCAATCTGAAATGAATCCTGATTTGATTCTTGGCATCCCATATGGTTCCCCAAGCTAGCCAGAAGCAGCTTCTGAATGCAGAGCCAGTAGTAACCCCTAAGTGCCACCAGAAGTGACCCAAAAACAAAACAAACAAACAAAATCATATCATCTGATTTTGTCACCTTACCTCTATCATGCTCAGGAATGTGACTGATGGGGCTCAAGTCTAGTTCCACCTCACCAGCTATCCCTGTAGATTTTTTTATCTTCAATTTTCTCAGGTACGTAAAAGATGGAGCACAGAATTTTAATTCTTTTCTAGTACCTTTCATCGTGAAGGTGGAGTAGGTCAATACATTTAAAGTAGGACAATAGAGAAAGTACAGAGGTTATGGAAATTTTGCATTAAGCCCACCCCAAATCTATCCTTGAGCATTACTTATGGTCTGAACACCTCCAGGAGAGATGTCTGGATACAGAGACATAAAGCCCTGAAGAACATTACCAAGGATGGGATGGACTCCCAAACCAATGATGATGATGATTATAATGATAATGATTATAATAATGTCAATAGTGCCTAAAACATGCCGATCTCCAGGGTTTATAGTATGTATTAGATACTACTATTTCCATCTTTTCTCCATTGTACAAGGTCCACCTATATCTTAGTTTTCACTAACCATTAAACTTTCTGTAGAATTTCAAGCCCATTGTTTTAAACTCCATGAATATACAGAGAGTTTCACTTAAAAGCCTGATTAATGGGAGCAGTGGATACCAATTTCTTAGACTGCCAGGTGCTGGTCTGTAAGCCTTAGAGATATAGTGAAGCTGAAATGATGTTTGGAGTCAGCTACTTTATGCCCCTCATTTTATAGAGAGTCAGAGACATTGAAAGAAGGAATTCATCTCTGGTCAACCAGTGTGAGAACTTTGGCTGAATTCCAGATCTCTCATCTTTTTCTTCCTGTTCTTTTTAAAATGTGTTAAAAATAAAGGATAGTGAACACAAACAAAACTCATGAACTTTCATCTAGAAAGTTGGCCCTGAATCTTGACTTCTCTTACATGTCCTCCTAACCATCTTTATGATATATATTCATGATAACATTAACTCTTTCTCACAGAGTTGTTTGGAGGATTCAACAAGGCTGTGTGTGTGAAAGCACCTGGCTTAAAGCAGGTGCTTAATGAATGTTAGTATCTTCCCCCACTGCAACAGGACTTGTATATTTATAGATGCCAGGAAACAGGAGAGAGACCCAGAATTAACAAAAGCTTCTGATGGAGCAGCTGGCCTGGAGCCTGAGCTCAGAGGTGTGCACAGGTGAGTGCCTTGAGGCACAGACCAGAGCTGATAGTGAGCACTGAAGCAAAGTGAGAGACAGCTCTCTCTCCCTTTCTCCTTTATTCCAGGAACACAGCTTCACTGGCTTGAACACTGTGGGAAAGGGAAAGTAGATTGTGAAACCCACAGGTGGCCCTGAGCATGCAGTGACCAGAGTCAAAGTCAAGGCTGTTTTCCTCTGGGCTGTGCCCACTGTCAGGTTTTTGGGGCCCACAGCCAAGTCAAACAGGGCTGCCCATGCTCAGAGTCACACTTGCTCCAGGCACTCCCTGGGATGTCTGCACTAGATGGTCAGGTCAAATGTTGGCCCCATGTCACAGGGAGGTAGTGCACCTGTGTGCTTATAATGTGCCAGCTGAGAAGCCAGGCCCTCTGTTCACAAAAAAGCTCCTGGGTTTGCATTTTCTTTAAAGCCTAGAATACTAACTGAACACCAAGCCCTCAGCCAAGTCTAAACATTTGCCTTGGCATCAGGCCATCCTAACACAAGGACTCAATGCTGTCCCAGGTTGACGTGCCTTAAAAAGAGCTTCACAAGTTGAAATTCAATGGGATTATAAATATGCCAGGTAGAGAGTTAATTCTGAAAATTAGTATCAAGGGGTGGTTTATTAAATCCAAAAAGAATTCAAGCAAAAATCAAGTCTGTTTTTCAGTTTCCTATAAGTCCCACATTCTTTATAGTGTCTATCTTCATTGAGTACACTGGGTCAAAGCTTTTTATCCCTCTTTTCTGTGCCATAGCAGTCTATTGCTACTATTAATATTTGTTCTTGTTCATAAACTAAGGTTCACAGTTAACAGCTAATGTAGGATAATGTTATAAAGCAACTGAGTGATGAAAATAAAATTTAAATCAATGCTCAATTATTTTTAATCCCTCAAGATGCTTTCAATTTGAAGTTGAAAACTTACTGTCAAGCTAGGAAACCGAGGTAAATGAAAAAGAAATGAAATTACCTAATGAACTAAGAGGCTTAAGAAAAATTAATGAAACTGTGGCTTTTTCTATTAACACACTACAAATCAATAATTGCCTTGGTTCAGAAAGAAGATGAAAGTCCAGGTTCCAGTTCATTTCTTTTGGCTCTTTTTCACATTCACTGTGCTCTCCAGAGAGCTCAAGATGATGAGTAGGTTTGTTTCTCTATTAAGTTTTGTTAGATACAAATATATTATAACTATCAGCCAGGGTCATAAGCAGGGATGGTGGTTTGGCAGAATTGGAGAGTCTTCCTTTGAAAGCTCCATAGAGATTCACTTAAATTAGTTTTTGCTTTGTACTCCTTCACTTTAGGTGGAAAACACATCAAATGCAGGTATACAAACATAATTCTCTCCAGATCTTGTTTATTTCTTTTTAAATTTCACTTTCTGTGAAATATGGAAAGACAAGATAAGGGAATAGAAAATATTAAAAAATGACAAATATTTGGCATTGAATTATAAAACTGATAAACAGTGGGACAGGGAGGGGAATAAAGAAAACTAGAGGTGGCATAAGGATAGTGGGGTAAGTTGTGAGCAGTTTTTTGTGAGGTACAGTAACTTTGAATATCAAAATCACAAACTTTAAAAACTATTGTAATCGTAGGACCCACAGTATAATTTATAATTATGTTATATTAAGGATGAGAGCTTGATGTATATTTATGGAATTTGAATTCTTGATGCCATAAATTTGGGTGATTTTTCATTTTGTTTTGTTTTGTTTGGGGGCACACCCCATGACACTCAGGGGTTACTCCTGAATATGTGCTCAGAAATTTCTCCTGACTTGGGGAACCATATGGGACTCTAAAATTCGAACCACCATCCATCCTGGATCAACTGCATGCAAAGGCAAACACCCTACCACTGTGCTATGGTTCCGGCCCCAAGTTTAGGTGTTTTATGGTGATTTATTAGCATTCAAAATTAGAATTTTAAGTTTTGATAAAATATATTTTAAATATGAAAAATATTTGGGGGTAATTTCTGGATAAAATAAAGAAGGTATAATGATATAACTTTAATAGTGATTGAAACTTTCCCTAGTCTAACATTACAGGAAGAAACTAATGATTTCTTAAAGATATCTGTGAAATAAATCCCTACACCATATTTCTAACCCTGGGTGAGCTGGTCTGAAGCAGTGTCATGCACAAATTAATAAAGCAAGCCATTCAGGACAGAATCATCGAGTTGGATAGTTTCTTGTCTCATGATCTCTTTCCATAGACAAAACTAAAACCTCTTTTTATTGTATCAGTATAAATTTAACCGTAGTGGGGTGGGGTGGAAGGGTGAGATCCAGGTGGACTTTTACAGTCAAAGGGCTTGGTGAAATGAAAGAGGAAGTTTGGGAATGCCTTTGCTTTGGGCAAAAACAGAGTGTAAACTAAGAATTCACTCTTTTCTGTTTAAAAAAAAATTGAGAAGCACTACAAAATTCTTGTTCTATTGTACTTCACTAGAACTGGGAACCCCCAGTAAGAGCTACTAGTGTCTGTTAATTGCATAGGCAATCTGGGGAAATAAAAAAATAACCTTTAGTGTATAACCTTCAGTGAGGAAATTTCATAGTTCCTTGGAATCACTGCAGGTGAGGGTAGACTTGGCTATAAAAATCTAACCATAGGTTAGATTGTGCAAACACCATTCTCAAAACAATCATGTTTTCCAAATCCTGTCTAAATGTTCTAAATTTTGTATAGACTTCTCTGAACATAAACATCAGAACCTTTTTTTACAGCTATACTTCATTTGAAAATAAGTTCCTAAACATTCTTACACAGAGCTACTTTTGCCCAGGACAAAAGCAGGTAACTGCTTACAAAATTCTCACCAATCCAGAGCAATGCCAGTGAGTATGGACAGAAGTACTAGAATAAAGTACCACACCACATGTCCTGCTAGTTATTTTCAGTGTTTTGATAGGTATCATTTTCTTATGTTACCTTGGAAATTTAAGCAACAGTCTAAACACTTTACCCTAGTTCACCTTTCAAATTATTTTTAAAAAATTATTCATAGTTGTGCTTTAGATATAAAATCTATCAGCACCAATCACCATCAATGTCAATCTTCCTGCATCAATGTTTCTATTATCTTTCCTATATTTCTCTCTCTCATCCGATAGACACCTTTTAAAGTCTATTTGTTAAAATTTGGGTCTCTTGACTTTAGTGTTGTTGACTTTGTGATTTGGATATTTAGCTCTGTCTTTCTTTAACATAAATGCACCTGAATATCATTGACCCCTGCTCTATTATTTCACACATATATTTTTCTCCTGTTCCATTCTTATTTCTTCTTCACTATACTCTGGACTCCATAGTAAACAGACAGTAAACCAGTGTATTCGTATTGCAGTTATTCTAAGTACCACATATAAATGTTATCAACCTGAATTTATCCTTCTTCTGACTTATTTAGATTTACATGCCATCTTCCAGTGCATCTTTCTATGAAGAAAAGGAATTGAAAATTTATTTGTTCTGTATAGTCTGATAGCAAATATCAAATGACATTTGTATCATTTGCACCCAAGGAGAAAAAATATTTATTTAAATGGGGTCGGAAAGATAGCATGAAGGTAAGGCATTTGCCTTTCATGCAAAAGGACGGTGGTTTGAATCCCGGCATCCCATATGGTCTCCCAAGCCTGCTAGGAGCGATTTCTGAGCATAGAGCCAGGAGTAACCCCTGAGCGTTGCCAGATTGTGACCCAAAAACCAAAAAAAAAAATTTTTTTTTCATTTAAGAGTCCATCCTCCTTTATACTGAAAATTAGGCAAGATTAGTATCATGAGCCTGCTTTGAGTGAAGTATGGCTGATGTGTTTGCCAGATTGCTATCTTGGACTCTCAGCTTATTCATCTGTAAAATGGGATAATAATAAAAAGCCTTGCAAGACTAGAGAAGGTAATGTCTATAGAAACTTAAAAATTACTTGGAACATTAAATTCCATTAATTGCATCAAGGCTTATATTATGTATATATTAATATTGTTCCTATTACAATTTAAAAAATTTAAAACTTCTTTCTCCTAGAAAAAAAGGTTGAAACTGATCTTTGGTCTTATTTAATTTTTAATGGTCTAATTTGTCTCTATTGTGGAGGGGATTTAAATTTCATTTGCATTTCTGAGATGTGAACTGATCAGCACTTGTCTAAAGGTCTTGATACCTCAGTAAACACAAGGCAAAACACAAGGTCTCTGATTACAGCTAACCTTTAAGTACTTCTAAGTTGCTGATTGAAGCCATGACTCTATAGAAACCAGTATATTTAAATCTGTCTTTGTTTAAAAGAAGTAAAAGAAAATGAATAATTCTATCTCTTTCTTCAATTGACTCAATTCTTTCTAATTTTTTGAGATCAAAGTATTCAAACTTGTTTTAATTTTACCTACAAGCTGTAGTATTACTACCTGTAGTATTCCATCTAACCTTTGCCACCCATCCAGATCTTGATAATCCAGAATAATGTTCCCTGACAATTCTATTATAAAACTCATAAAATTTTACAAAATTTTTCATATTTCTTTGAGAAAATAAGTAAAAGAGCACCGTTCAGTATTAGTATCCATTTCCTCCACTGTCATAACACACTTCCTTCTAATTCTCCACTGGCTTAAAACATTTTTGCATCTTATTCATTGCTAATCATCCAACAGATATTTTTGTAATTGTTGCTTCTCTGCTTGAAATATACAAAAATATACAACTCCATCATTTTTTCTAGAAAAACTCCTTTTCATTCTTCCTATCTCATTTTTGAAATTTGTCTGTTATTCAATTATACTGTATTTTACCTTTTATGCTCTATAACAACTCTTGATTCTTTACTGACTCATTCTGAATGATTTCTCTTACATTAAACATTTCTCTGAATCTTTTTACTTCATGAAGGACAAAAGATGCATAAGGGCACTGTCTTGTTTGTTCAGATGTTGAAATAAGGCATGTAATAGATTATGTGCTCATTAATACAGGTTGAATTGTTTCTTAAAAAGCTTCATTCTTGATCTCAAGAGTTTGAGGTCAAGTAAGTAGAGAAAAAATATTTACCTTGTGGAGTTTATCATCTTACATAGCTATAATCTGACCTATTTTCTTACTGTCAAACAGAGCTATTTTTTTTATTCATTCATATACTCATTTATATAACAAAATGAACATGTCTTTACCATCTGTCAGCTGCTTAATGAGAGAATCTAATGAGCATTTTAATACAAGTTTTACAATTTTTTTAAAAAAGTCAATGAGGACAAAATTTTACTTTCTACCTAATTTTGATCTGTAAGAAAAAAAAGGCTAACTATTAATATATATGTACCCATTCTCAAAACCTCAAAATACATGAACTATTTATATAATTAAAAATAGAAAATTGATGAGAGTTGAGATAAATATCAAAATGTAAGTTAATGTGTGAACACACTATATAATATCCATCCATAACATATCTATGGAATATTCCTCTAGACAGAGCTAAATACATTATTTATGTGTCCATGGGACATTTTCCAAGAAAACTTATATGCTAGGACATAAAAGGAGTCTCAATAAATTTGAAAAGACCAAAATCAATAATATAAAGGGGCAATTCAAACAAAGTTGTGTTACAGAAATAATTAGAAAAAAACTTGGGAAATTCCTAACTATATAGATATTAGTCATGCAAAGACCGGATTAGAGAAGCAATACATATGAAATTAGAAAATAACTTGTTAAATTTATTGTGATATAATCTGTGAAATAAATGAAAAATCAATACAGAATTTATGAAACCTTACATAAGAAGTTAAAGTTAATCCATCATTCTATCTCCCCGTTTTGATAAGGGTTTGGGAAATACACCCTATGCTTCTTGGGAACCATTTGCAGTGTTGGGGATCTGATTTGGTGAGACATATGCAAGGTCCTTAAGTCCTGTGTTATTTCTTTGGCTCAAGGTGTGGCTTTCCTTTTAAGGAGAAGAAATATACCTTAAAGAAATAACCTATACTTTAACATTTAGAGATTAGGGAACTCTTGTAAGATCAGGTAAATGAGTCCCACTAAGTGTGGCTACAAAAACCAAAGGGGTAAAATATTAGAAATTAGGGGGAAATGATGGATCCAATCTTAGTTAAAATAAAAGAAATAAAATAAAATCAGTGAATACATATATTAAATAGATATATTTAGAAGGATAATTAACAAAGATAAAGATGAAATATTAAGAATGATCAACCAAATCTATTAACAGACTGAAGCTAGACTGGCCAAAAAATAAAGTACAAATTACTAAATTAATAATTAAAAGAAGTCACCTCATTAATGACTTTGCAAAAATAAAATGAATTGTGAAAAGCTAACCTGAAAAATTCTATGACAAAGGTTGATATAGATGTGATGGATAAAAATTCCTGGAAAGAAATGAGCAACTAAAGAATACATAGTAGACCTTAAAATTGGAGAGACAGAGTACAGAGGATAGGGTATTTGCCTTTCATGTAGCCAACTTGGATTTTATTTTCAGTACCCCATAAGTAACCCAAGCCCACTAGGAGTGACCTTAGAAAGCCTAAGCCCTAAACACCACTGGACATGGCTCTGAAACATGTGAACAAACCAAAAGAAGAAATAGTCAATAGCATATCTGAAGATATCTATAACAGATAAAAACATTGAATTGATAAAATACATTTTTCTCACAGAGAGCAACTCAAGCCCAAGTATCTCAACTGGGAAATTCTACAAAATACAAAATAAAATACAATAATATACTACTAGAAATTGGAAGAAAAGAAAGCATTTCAACACGTTCTCTGAGTTAAATATTTTCTTGATATAAAAACCACATAAATATATTATAAGAAAAACAGGGGCCGGGCAGTGGCGCTGGAGGTAAGGTGCCTGCCTTACCGCGCTAACCTTGGACGGACCGCGGTTCGATCCCCCATGCCCCATATGGTCCCCCAGGCCAGGGGTGACTTCTGAGCGCATAGCCAGGAGTAACCCCTGAGCGTCACTGGGTGTGGCCCAAAAACCAATATATATATATATATATATATAATAAGAAAAATATAGTGTAAGATATGTTAACATTATAACAGCATACAACAGTAATAAAAAATAAAAAAAACTCGGCCAAATACAGTATCTCTAACCACTCTATCCTCTATCTATAAAAAAATAAGATTGTATACCACACTATAAAATGCAGGACTTTCCACAGGAATGCAAGGATGGGTTTGTAGGAAATGGCTCTTCTAACAAAAGCTTCAAGGTTTTTGTTATCATGATAAAAACAAGTTTAGTTTAGGCATGAGAACTGTTAATGTGCAGTCAACAAGGATAGGAAAGTGAATTATTAAGACTTTAATTCTATACCTTGAGGTGCTTGCTGGTTATGTTTCTCATATGGCTATGGATATGTAAAATCTCAGCATTTGCTCTAATGTACCTGCTGTTTTTAATGCACCTGTTAATGGAAACATTGGCTCATTTTCTCTAACCATGGAGCTAGGCTGGGAGAGCAGAAATGATATTAAAAATGGCCTTCTAATCTTTTGTTCTGAGCTGTTGAGGCTTTCTTGCTACCTGGACAAGCCACGGGTCTGTCTGTCTCATTCTTTACAAAATTGTCCCTTATAAATAGAGGTAATGGGGCTGAAAATAGTGACCCAATGTGATCAAACTAAGAATGAAATATCACAATGAAGCAACACAGGAGGCCTCAAAAAAGAGAAAAGTTCAAGGCACTTTTGGTCATATACATCATCTCTTGGTGAGAAGGAAAAACTATTTTCATAGAGTTTATAGTCACAGAAGCAAGTAACTAGAGGATTAGAAACAAGAAATGGTGAACTCATAGAGCTTAGAACAAAATATTTCCATTCGGGTAATTGAGATTCTCATCATAGTAGTGGGAACAGGTACAGAAATTCAGCCCAAGGCATTGATAAAGCAGCATTAACATTAGTACCCAAATGCTGGCATTTTTGATATACAGATCTGATAAAGAATATGATTTGAAATGAAGATATACTCACACAGGAGAAGTTATCCCCAAGTTTTACTGACTTGCCAATATACAAAGTTGACCAGGATAATATCGAGGAAGCCCCAAAGGACAATGAAAGTGTCTCTGGAAATTAGTATGACAAGATTGCTGGACCCTTAAGGCTCTCCATTGTAGTACTGTTCAATGAGAAGAAATAGGTAGTACAGGAAGAAGAGAATAATTACTGACAGGCCTTTAAAAAAAGGTAAACTACTCTGCATAAAAAATATGGAGCCACAGATGTGCAGTCTTAATATCTAAACTTCTTTTCCAAAGTGATATTCCAACCTTGGAAGGTATATTAAGGGGACAATTTCCCAAAACTGATGAATAAAATATAGGGCATGATTCCATCCCATATTAATAGGTAATGGATAAGAAAACAGGACAAACACAGGAGCCTTTTATGCTAAATAATTTTTCAGCAAGTGTAGGTGTTGGGAGAAACTCAGAGCACCAAGTTGAGAGTAACCCCGAGAGTGCTGGTGTGGTAGTGGTGGTGGCCCAAATAACAAATTATGTTAAGCTAACTAAAAATATGTGTGACTGACATCACTAAAAGTGATCCCTGAGCAGAGACAGAAACCCTCAGTAACCTGGGTTAGGGCCCCAAACAAGCAATAATAGAAAAAATTGCAGCTTAAAAAATAAAACACAGTGTATATTACATTTTATAGAGAAAGATTGACTGTTTTCCCTGAAGATAGAAATAAGAGTAGAAATCCACTCTTACCATTCTATTTTATCTTATTCTAGAAATTATAGATGGGACCAATAAACTATTGGTTTTGGTTTTTGATCATTCCTGATGGTACTCAGGGCAATCATCTATGATTCCCAGAGTAAATATGGTTCTGTTGCATGGAAAATATGCATACTAGCTCTCCAGACTGGGCAAGTAAGATGAACAGAAAAAAAGATACATGTTATCAAGGTTATTAAACTATTATTGACACCATGTGGGATTATAAACAGAAAATTAGATTTTAATCATCAGCATTCAGTGAGAAAGCTAATAAATTTAGTATTAATTCAGAATACAAGATCAACCAACACAATTCAATTTCACTTATGTACATTAGCAATTGAGTTTCTGGCAATGAAATCAAGAAAATAATAATCTAGGTACATATTTAACAAATGAAGTGGAAACTTTGTACACTCCCACTATGGAATAGTAAGAAAGAAAACCTGCAAAATTGGGTACAATGAAAATGTATTTTCAGAGGTTTTTAGTGAATCATGGAAATTAAATAGAACACCTTTCACTTTTGGCTAAGAAGCCTCCAGAAATTTTCTGCCTATTATTTTCCATATCCCATATCCCATGCATAAACTTATACAGGATCAGTCACCTACAAAGACTGGAGTCAATGTCTATCCAAGCAAGTAAAATGTCTTATGATGGATTTTTGTCTTTTACTTTGCATTTGCATTTCCTCACCTACAATGGTTTCTGCCTCAAGGATATCAATCGAGTCTTCAAAATTAAAAATAGTCATTTTCTTGTTCAGTCATGATATCAAGAATAGCTATATGTGCTCAAAGATAAATGCTTTGCTACAGTTAAATGATTACCTTAATGAAAATTTATCTTCTCTTGAAAATAACCTGCCTTTCAGACTGCATGAATTGGATCCAGCCCTAACAGGATAGAGAAACAACTAAGCAAAGCCTTTTCTTTCCTCTGAAGACCTCAGCTGTTAACCCTAAGTAATAAAGCTCTTTCCTCCATAAAATATTGCTATTTTATTTTAGTCAACCACATTTGTGATATAAATATTTAATAGAAAAAATATACTCCATGTTATGCATTATAAAACTTAATTGTTAGTATGGCAATACTCCCAAAATTGATGCACAGATTTAACTCAATCCCATCAAAATCTCAGCTGTATTAATTACAAAATTTGAAAAGGGTTTTCTAAATTGTATATGAAAACCCCTGGTACCAAAAAATAGAATAGAGTGATTTTAGAAAGCTTGACGATTATTAATGTCAAGACATACTGCACTTAAAAGTATGTAACAAGTATGACAAGTATAAAGGTAAGACATAAAGAGAGGAAGAGAGTTGAGAATCAAGAAACAAACTTGCATATTTGCATTTTATCAATGTCATGTGATGAAATTAAACTATTTAATGAGTAGGTATAACAAAATAACTTTTCAACAAGTTCACAGGAATCATGCTTTATTCATGTATATTAAAGAATGAATATATGTAGGGGCTGGAGCATATTTACCTTGCATGTGGCTGACCCAGGATGGACCTGGGTTCAAGCCTCAGCGTCCCAAAAGTCCCCAGATCCAGGAGCGATTTCTGAGCACATAGCCAGGAATAACCCCTGCGCATCACCGAGTGTGAACCAAAAATAAGCCAAAAACTATACCATAATACCATATAAAAATCAAATTTAAATAGATTATAAGTTATAAAATTAAAAAAAATATATAAACTGAAAAGGAAACAGTTTCAAATTTTAGTGACCTTGAATTACACGATGATTTATTAAAATATAATATTAAAGCCTTTAGTGACAGAAAATAAAAATGAGTTAGTGAATTAGTTAAAAATGAGAACTTTTGGAATATACACCAAAAGATAACACCAGGTATACACTAACTTTGTATGTAACAATAACTTTGTATATAACTAACCCAGGTTTAATCCTGAGCACCACATTTGTTCTACATTTTGCATACCACATTTGCATACTACTAGGAATGATTGCTGAGCACAGAGCCAGGAGTAGTAGTCCCTGAGAATTACTGGATGTGGCTCCAAATGAAGAAATATTAAACTTTGTGCTACAGATAACTGTAACACATGGCATCAGATAAAATATTTGAAGTAAATATAACTACTAAGGCACCTGTTTTCAAAATATGTAAATAAAATTTAATTCAATATTTAAAAGACAAATGTTCTAAGTTGTTTACTCATTTGTTCATGTATTTTGGCCTTCCAAAAGACTCTCTTGGGCACCTCGAAACTTTCCTGATAATAATCAGCCAAATCAGTCTTAGTAGCACTATTTAAAATTGTATTATGTTCAGTGGAATAAGTCAAAGAGAGAACAAATTCTAGATTATCTTGCTTATCTGAGAACTAAAGAGAGACAGAACCAGGCAATAGCCAATGCTAAACAATGCAAGCCCTCGGTCTTATATTATAAAAATTTATCAAACAGTGGAGAAGTTTGGGGGAAATGATTATCTGACCAGTGGTAATATGAGATCAGTAGAGGGAGAACATGGGTACTATTCTGGTGGTGGTGTGCAATAATTTCTTTTAGATACTCTAGAAAATGCCCGGTGTAGAGATAAAAAACTAATTAAATCTACATGAAAGTAGCCATAGGAGAAAATGAAGCAATTCCCAGTTACTAGATGTCTTTTAGTAAAATAGAAATACTCTAATATATTATGGTGAATCATATAATTATACAACCTGAGAGTATAACAATAAAAGTACTGAATTATACATTTTAATGGCTGAATTATGTAATTTGTGAATTAGTTCTGTATAAGAGAAATTTAAAAGATAATAACAAATTGTGGTTTAATTTATATATTAATGTTATACAAAATGAGAAAAACAAATATATATAGATATATGAAGACAGTACATCAATAAACTTAATGACAAATACTAGCTAGTGGGGACTGGAATAGAGATAAACAGATACTTATTACCTATAGGAAAAGATTTAAAAAAAAAAGGTCAAAACAGGATAGACCTTTGCACCTATTGTTAACGCCCATTTACTTAAATAGGATTTTGGCTATGTAAAGATGCTTTTATGGGGCCCGGGAGATAGCATGGAGGTAAGGCGTTTGCCTTTCATGCAAAAGGTCATCGGTTCAAATCCCGGTGCCCCATATGGTCCCCCATGCCTGCCAGGAGCAATTTCTGTGCATGGAGCCAGGAGCAATTTCCTGAGCACTGCCGGGTGTGACCCAAAAAAAAAAAAAAAAAGATGCTTTTATGGTATAATTCATCTATTTGAGTCCTACTGATTTTGATGCTATTTTTTCAGTGCATTTTAAATCTCATAGGTAAAATTTTTAAATTATATTTCTTATATTATTGTAACCCTTGTTCTTGTTTATGGTAGAGAAACTTAATTGTCAGATAGTTACTAAATCTGATTGATTCAGATTTGTTGATTCAGTGTAATATTTAATAACTTCATGTGTAAGTTTTAGATGTAGCCCAGATTTCTTGACCAAGAAGAAGTGAATCAAGTATGTAATAATATTGAATTATTTAGAAAACATAGGAGAGAGAGAGAATATAGAGGTTCAGGTGCTTTGTGGTTTGCAGGTCCCATCCTTGAATGAGAGTATCAATCTTTATTTTCCTTGTATTTAGGCCTGTGATTTACAGAATTGTTCATAATAAAGTTTTAGAAGTAACATGTTCCAACACTAACCCCATCACTAGAGTCACCTCATCTCCATCAATCTGCCCGGGATCTATACTCACTATTCTCCCCTGCCTCCAATAACAGGCATATTTTAAGCTTATTCTTTGCAGTATGGGTGCTTTGTTCACACTATTGTTTGCTCTGTGGTTTTAGATATGGTTTATATATATATATATATATATATATATATATATATATATATATATATATATGGTTTTTATGGTTTCAGATAGGGTTTTAGACACTAAGGTGTCTGAACACTGACACTTACCCTTACCCCTCTTGCCTCTCCTCTGCCTCTTCTTATTTCTCCCCTTGATTTTTATCCTTTTTAGTGCTTCTCATTTTTCTACTCTTAATTTTAATAAGAACTCAGGTGAATCGCATACATATTAAAATTAATTTTCAAAATTTTTCTAATCTACTCTAATAATGCTGACTTTTACTTTGCTATATTACAGTGTGTTCTTTTCTGCTTGCTAAGGAAATTCCCCTACAACATTATTACTAATATTGTTTTTCACTAAACTAGTTAGAATATTCCTATAGACACAAAATCAATAGGATACATGGTGACAAATAAGAAAATGCATAGGGTAAATTGACAAATTGGAAGCCCAGAGGAATTGGTGGTGTAAATTCTCATTCAAATCTGAAAGTTTGAGAAAAAGGAAAGCTGATGGTATGTTTTAAGTATGATGAGAAAAAAAAATAAATGAAGCTCAAAAAAATTCAATGCTTGAATGTGGGGGGAAAATATCATGGGATTAAACCAATATCCCAACCAGAAGATGATTATGTGGGAGAAATTCTTTCTAGTTCAATCCTGTTTTATTTTATTTTATTTTTTTTTAGGTCTTCAACAGAAAGACTGGCCAAACTCAGAGCTCCTGGGCCAAAATGGGAGAAATCCCATTGACATTACAAAGGGAAGAGTTACACAATAAGTTGATTTAAATGTTAATCTCTCCTAACAACAATATTTGAATAAATTCTTGAACAAATAACTATGACCAATCAGGATGACACACCAAATTAATTATTGAACTTAACAGTAATTTATTTCTTCATTATATAATAACTCCTTACAGTTGGGAACTATAAAACGGGGGCTAGATGTGAGGCTGGAGAAATAATGAGGAACTTGATACATTTTCAGTTAGCCAATAGTGTAATCCTCTGAACTACCCCAAACCTTACAATAAAAATGGATTCCAAGTATTCAAATTATAGTGACTTAGAATTTTGTCAGTAATCAAGTAAGACTCCTTGGATTTGACTTTTAAGTACTATCATCTTCCATTAATATCTCTTCATTTTTATGATACTTGGATTTGTAATATTCATTTTTGGCTATTGTATCAAATGTTTGTCTACTCGGCTTAAATTATTTGTAGCAGAGCATGGAAAGGTACATATGAAAAAGCATTGAGATATCGGAAATATTCATGCCAGCACAGATGCTAAACCTTGGGAGAAAGTTTGCTATGATGGCTGAATGGAGACAAAGTACAGTTTCTTCTCTTTTTTTTTTTTTTTGTGGTTTTTTGGGCCACACCCAGTGACGCTCAGGGGTTACTCCTGGCTATGCGCTCAGAAGTCGCTCCTGGCAGGCACAGGGGACCATATGGGAACAGGGGGATCGAACCTTGGTCCATTCTATGTTAGCACAGGCAAGGCAGCAGGCACCTTACCTCCTGCGCCACCTCCCGGCTCCCGTTTCTTCTCTTTTTAACTTAAGCTTATATATTCTTTTGCTATCTGATTCTATTTGGTGTTGACTACTGTTTTCTCACTAGCATCCCTTCTGTTATGAACTGAACTTATCTTTATGCTGCCTCCAATTTACATATTGAAATCCTTAAGGTAATGGAATTTGGGAAAAGGCTTTTAACATGCTTGAATAAGATCATGAGGGTGGAACCGGAATCTAGATGATTGGTGACCTTATAAATGAGTTACAGTCGCTGACTAAAGGCTATGCCAGAACAGAGGAAGTCAATGATGAGAGTAGCATAAAGTTAATGATGAGAGTAGCATTCCTCTCTTCGATCAAGAGCCTGATGGAAAGACGGCATCTCTGTTAAAAACACGAGAGTAGGGCCCAGAGAGGTAGCACAGTGGCCTTTGCCTTGCAAGCAGCCGATCCAGGACCAAAGGTGGTTGGTTCGAATCCCGGTATCCCATATGGTTCCCTGTGCCGGCCAGGAGCTATTTCTGAGCAGACAGCCAGGAGTAATCACTAAGCCTAGGAGAGATTCCTTGGGAGACTCCACCCTTGTTTATATGTTGATCTTGTCTTTTTAGTTTCTGTAATTGTGAGCAGTAAACTACTGTTGGTTAAACATCATTTATCTGACATATCTTCTCATAGAGGTCCAAACAGACTAACAGATTTATCTTTGCTTATGCCAAATGAAACCCTCTAGTTCAGAACTAAAATGGATCTCTAAGAACCTTTACATACTTACCTCTTCACTTATTTAGTCTATCTACTTTCTAAATTCCAATACTTTTCACATACAAATCAATGTCAAATAAAGAGGTGTCAGAAAAGATATTCTTTTGAGGAAGGATATTTATTATCTATACTGACGCATTAGAGTCTTAGCTCTGTGTTATACCTAGCTCATGTTTGCATCATAGCCTATGATCGCTGGTGTTGGGAAACCATACGTTCTACAAAGTACATCATCTCAGTCCTCCCAACTACACTGGGTGAGTCTTAGATTTGAAGGCTCGGAGATACAGTTTTCTCTGTATTGAATGCTGCTATTGTGCACACTTGAGGTAATAAGGCCTATCTGCAGCATAATTAGACAAAAGTAATACTATTACTTTTTTTTTTGGTGGCCATTTGAGAATTTATAGCTGGGATTCTTCTATATTACTCTGTCTTCACTTTGACTAACCTCTGTTCAAGCTGTCTCCAAATTGTCCATGAAAATATCCCTCAAGATGGTTGTAACTACAGTTGGTAGTGCCTTCCTTATCTACACAGAATCAAACATTAAAAGGCCAAGCTCTAAGAGTAAAGTCTTCTAACAAATGCCATGGTCAGGGGGAGCAAATGAGCATAGTAAAGTCAATGATGAGAGTAGCATTCCTCCTTTCGATCAAGAGCCTGATGGGAAGACGGCGTCTCAGTTAAAAACACGAGAATAGGGCCCGGAGAAATAGCACAGCGGTGTTTGCCTTGCAAGCAGCTGATCCAGGACCAAAGGTGGTTGGTTCGAATTCCGGTGTCCCATATGGTCTCCCGTGCCTGCCAGGAGCTATTTCTGAGCAGACAGCCAGGAGTAACCCCTGAGCACCGCTGGGTGTGACCCAAAAACCAAACAAACAAAAACAATACGAGAGTAAATTTGTAGGGGGTGGGGTTAGCCGTTAATTCAAATTCTCTTTTAAGATTTGGTAATTGAAAAAATATACAACCAAGAGTGAAACCTTTTGACTTTAGTTAGAGCGATGGTATAATGGGTAGGACATAGGGCAGTGTCTTGCATGCAGGCAACCTAAGTTCCATCCCTGGCACTAGATACAATCCCACAAGCCCTGCCAAGAGTGATACTTGTCTGCCAGAAGTAAGCCTTAAGCACTTACAGAAGGGTGGCCCAACAATAAAGACAAAAGAAATATTTTCACTTCAATAAAGGTAAACTTAAAGATCACAAACCTCTTTTACAGCCAGATACTAATGAAACTCATAGCTGCAAGATGGTATTGATCATCTGTCTGTTGTCTCTTATACCTCCTTACACTCAGACATTACTTACAGACAGATGTCTGCTATTCTAAAATCAATATAAACATTGCTTGGAAAGTTCATCAGAGAGATTGACCAGGACAGGATCTGACACAGGTAGCTAGGACAAATGTTTCATCTCTTGGGTAAGGTTAGAGCTCTTACATGAAGAAAGAGCTCCTGGGTCAAAATAAATAAATAAATAAATAAATAAATAAATAAATAAAAAATAAATGTATGCATAAATAAAATTCAAGCCTTCTCTTTTATCTCAGTCAGGTAATTTTGCCAATATTCTGAACCTCTGTTTTTGCATGGTAAAAGATAATGGTGGAGGGAAGACAACACTAGTGGTGGGGATGCCCCTCATTTATTGTCACTATGTGCCTTAAATATTTCTCTGAAATAATTGTAATTCACTTTGACTACAAAAAAATATGAAACAAACAAAAAGATGATGATGACTATTCTTTAAATTTGAGATGACAGTGAAATGAGTATAGCTCATACAATGACTCAAACAAATCTTGATATCTTGTAAATGACCAGAAAATGTGAGGATATTCACAAACTTCCTGGGAAAATATAAAAGGTGTATGTTCTTGGCCACAGTTCTGACTCCAAAAATTCTCCTGAATATCTAAGTGGATCTCAGTCAAGAGAAGTAGTTGTAGACTTTTAGGAAATGGTGTGAGGTAAAAGAATACTTCTAGCCATCCACAGTATGTAATTAACCCTGAACATGAACCTTCTTGCCTGAAAACAAGATATTCAGCCAGGAGTCATGTGTTTCTTCTATTGGCAGACACATGGAGTCCTAGCATGCTTGCCTGTCATACGTAAGTCTCTTGGATGAATTATAATTTTATTCTACATTTGTTTTTGCTAATTATAAAAGAAGAAACATTTAAATAATCAAGATACTATGAAAACATTCTTATATTTAGAAAGCATGAAGGCAACCACTACAATTGTTTTATTTTTAGGGGTATACCCAGTGGTACTCACTCTTAGCAGTGCTCAGGTGCTGAGGATTAAACACAGGTTCTTTATGTGCAAATCCTGTGAACTAGTCTGTTGTCTCTCTAGCTTCTTAATACTATAACTTTATTACTCTTACTAATTATTTCTGTTAATTTTTAATAAAATGAAATTCACTCATATGTGTACCCAAGCACACTATACACACATGTACACATACAGAGAGCAGAGAATGTCCTGTCCTGTTTGTCTTTCAAAATTATTATAAAATATTCGACTCACATCCCATTTTCTCCTTGCAACAGTTCCTCTTTTTATTGCTCATTCTTTTCTCAAAAACTGTATTTGGCTCATAAGCAATTTTTGCTAAAAGGCTCATAGTTTTTCCTCCTGACCTCCACAGTAAATTTTATGAAATTTACTTTATGAAGATTGTGTCCTGGATTATGCTCTTGTGTCCATGATAAATTGGGCAAAACTAGTACAAATTTTCTGTGTGGTGAGAAGGGACAAGGTGTGAATACTGGGCTAACCTAGAGAAACTGGACACATTAATCATTGGGACAAAAATTAAATGACAAGAGAGGTGATAGTAATTCTCTATCACTTTATAGCAGTGGTCCTCAAACTACCGCCCATGGGCCACATATTGTATTTGTTCCCATTTCGTTTCTTCACGTAAAAATAAGATATGTGCAGTGTGCTTAGGAATTTGTTAGTAATTTTTGTTTTTACTATAGTCTGACCCTCCAATGGTCTGAGGGACAGTGAACTGGGCCTCTGTTTAAAAAGTTTGAGGACCCCTGCTTTATAGGAAACTTCTCTAAACATCTTCTGAAATTCTTTCTCCTATTACTCGCTGTACTGTCAGAGTAGCATTACCTTTTCTATTTCACAAATATTGGGCTCTTTCTCTAGAATAAACTTTCTTATAAGCTGGCATGAGAAATTTTATTGTTTTTTGTTTTGTTTTGCCACACCTGGAGGTGTTCACTGGTTACTCCTGGCTCAGAGCACAAAACTTACTCCTGGTAGGCTCAGGAGACCATACAGGATGTCAGGGATCAAAACCAGATCTGTTGCATACAAAACAAATGCCCTACTCACTGGAGAGATTTTAATCAATTTTAATATAGTGAGCTCTTCACACACACATACACAGGTGCACACGTACACATACATACAAAGATATAAGACAGATAAAGAAGATATTCTAGTCTCACTGGAGGAAGGATATCATTAAACAAAAACAGCAGAAGCAACAACAACTACGAAAAAAACTCCTGAAAAGCAAGAGCTTTTTCTGATCATAGATCTACCTCTGTGATGTCTCCCATATTCAATAATTTTAACAGAGGATCCATATCTCTGAGAAAATGTTTCAAAATGTACAGATTTAAAGGGGAAAAATTTTCTTCATCTATTTGGAAGGACCTATTTGCCAAGTAGCTTATCTGCATGATAGATAGTGGTAGACAGAATTTTAGGGGACCCAGGTTCAGGGAAAGCATACTTATTCTTCTCACGAAGTAGATGTGGACTAGCGAAAGTCAGATCTCAGCATATGGAGACCCATCCATCCTATAATACGAGCACAGAGCTTTTCCTATAAGTCCTGCCTGATTTGTATTTCAATTTGTTTCTTAATAAGGGACTTCCTCTGTTTATGGCCGAAGCCTTCATTCTAACTTTACTGTCTTCCTGCTGAGTCCTCATAACTCTTCTCTGTATCATGGAGCCAGGAAAGTCTGCTAGAGCTAGCTTGATTTCATGAGCAGACCCATAAACAGGTTGATGTTCTATTGAAGTCCCTAAGGACACCCTAATAATTGCCCAACTCACTTGGAATCAAGTTTATGCTACATAGCTCCTTATTCATTTCTTTTTATTACAGTAACTCTCAAATTCCTACCAACTCCTGGGATTTGCCTTTCTAATAGGAAATGTTGCTGAAATTGGTCAGGGACCTCCCTTTAAGATCTGATGCTAACAATGACCATTTAGAGACAAGAAGGGCTTTCTGGGTGATTCTTGACCCAGGACCAAAACTCTACACCTGGAAAGATGGAAGGCTACAGACCTAGGGTAAGGAGGTGAGACTGCCAAGTAAAACCTCAGAACCAGCCACACCTCTACCAGTTATATAGGCCCCAAGACAGAGTTTAGGATGACCGTGGGAAACATAGTTTTTAGTAGCATTGTTGAAACCAAAAACTTTGCCTCACATGAAGTGTCAAAACCTACAATGAGCATGGTTCTGCCTCCTCTCTACTGTGGAGTTCTGCTCTGATGTATGTGACAGTTTCAGTGGTTAGGGTTCTTGGGGGTTGGCAGAGAAGGACATTCTGTAATGAGATGACTGTGTCCTAGAGAACTGGACAAAAGCCATTTGTGTCTGTACAAACTTCCTGATAAAAAAAACTCTATGGATTTTCTTCTTCATCACTCTGATATCCCTCCTGCCAAGGTTCTTACGCAAACAGAATCTCAGATGACATTGCACTCTTAGACAGCCTCATCCAATTGGGACCTGATGCTGAAATTTTTTAAAAAAAAAGTAGATAGATAGATGATAGTAAGATAATGGGAAATATGCTTATTAATTTTACTGATTATAAGAGACTCTGAATGAATATATAAACAAATGATCATTTATAAAACAATATTTACTAAATATTGGGCCAGACCAATATACAATAAGTGAGGCATTGTCCTTGGACAATTACCCTAGGTACAATAACACAAGCAATACACAAGCCCTACACAATCCCAAGACCCCCAGGAGTAACTCTTTAGTGCAAAGCAGGAGTTATCTCTGAGCATTGTTGTTGTGGCCCCCAAACAAACAAAGCAATCTACTAAATATATTGTCATCGAAAGTGACAAAAGATGGCATAAAGAATGAAGAGAGTTGTATGAATTAGAAAGTTGGTATCCAGAGCTATAGCACTTTAGGGAGGTGCTTATCTTGTATACAGCTTTTCTTCTCAGTGTCATACATGGTTCCCCTCAACACCACCAGTAAGTATCTCTGAGTGGAGAGCCCTGAGCATCAAAGTGTATTTACATCCCCCCAATAAAAACATCCATAAAATTTTTACTGCATATTGTTCCTAGAATACCATCAAAAGTAACCCCTAAACTTAGAATCAATAATAATCTCTGAGTACTAAAGCATATGGACAAACGAAGAAATACAATATCAGAATAGAGAGTAGATCTGGTTAGGAGCTCACCATGCATGATGCCATCCTGAGTTTGATCCCAGGCAACCTATATGTCTCTTGAGCCCATCAGGAGGAGTAAGGCCTTAATGCAGAGTCAGAAGTGAGCCTGTAGCACAGCCAAGTATAATCCAAGAAAACAAATTATTTAAAATTTTCATGTTTAAAAATGCAAAATGTTTTAGCCACCAAAATAATTTAAGATTTGATGTTTATAACCTCAATCAAATATTTATAAAAAAGTTTTTTGAAAGAGAACATACAAGGGGATCAAAGAAAGCAAGAGAGTCTTAAATATTTTTATTGACTTATTTTCAATGGTGCATTTTATTTATTTATTTTTTGTTTGTTTGGTTTTTGGGCTGCACCCGGCAGTGCTCAGGGTTTACTCCTGGCTATCTGCTCAGAAATAGCTCCTGGCAGGCAGGAGGGCGGGGGACCATATGGGATGCCAGGATTCGAACCAACTACCTTAGGTCTTTGGTCGGCTGTTTGCAAGGCAAACACCGCTGTGCTATCTCTCCTGCCCCCAATAGTGCATTTTCAATAGTGCACTTTACTTATTTTCAATAGTGCATAAGAAAAGGCTTAAGTCCTTAGGGGAGGGATCATAATTTTTTACAATCTTCTATTAATTAAAAATGTTACTGACATTGTTTAATTTTCTATTACAAGCCAAAGTCAATTCATGTTTAAGTGTGAAATATTGACATGCAACCTCATGTATTGGCAGCTGTCATCACTGATATTTACAGCACAGTATTGCATAATCTGAGGTTTTTAGCTTTTTGTCATCTAGTCAATTTTTTTTTTTACAACATCATAATGGGTCCTCTGTCTATTTCTCCTCATGTGAGCATCGAAAACAGCCACACCTCACCTGGTTACTGCCAAGGTAACTTTTCATCTGTTTCTACACAGGTACCACAGCCCTGGCCTTAAACATTGGCACTCCATTGATGTTTGTTTGGTTGGTTTTCAAGAGAAATTATTCAAGAGCCTGCTATTTCTTGCCTAAGATATATGATTGCCCTAACCAATTAAAGCAGTGACATGCAAAGTGGTCAAGGCTTAGTGTTTTCTTCACAGACTTTTCCAGGAAGAATTCACTATCTTGTTTTGCTTCTCAGGTCTACTCATTCTTCTATTTAAAGAACAACGACCACAAGCTATACCTAAACTGTTGCTGAGCTGCACTGGGTGGGAGATAAATGTGGTAATTAGTACAGAACTATGTGCAAGATAGTATGCAATATAGATGCATGCTCTGAAAATTAATTTTGCTATCTTTTCTCCCACTTGTTATGCCTCAATCAACTCAAATGAAATGTCTATGAACCAGTTTAAACCTTTTTTGGACCTTGACCTGAGCACTTTTCTTATCCTTATTCTTCAGCCCCATTATCCAAGACTAGAAGTGGGGAATGACTGGCTCCATTGTGTCTAGCATGCCTGTTCAATGTGTGTGTGATGTGTGAAGCACTGGGGAGTATGTCTGATGTGTTGCGAATAAATATGCTTCCTATATACGCTGAACATAGGTGAAATGTGATTGTTTTATGCATGTATGTATAGAAGTGCATAAGTATATGGTGCAGGCATGTGTATTTTTTGGGTTTGTGTGTGGCATGAGTAGATGTGAGAATAAGGGAGATCTAAATGTATTATGTGTGGGCATGTGGTGAAAATAAGTTTTCATATAAAAGACTTCACTATTTTAGTGAATTTTTATTCATGAGGAACCAAATGTATTCACTCAATAAGAGTAATCAACTCAACTAAGACATGTATCTCCACAGGAAGTTCGAGAGAAGCCAAACTTCCAAATTGTGGCATTATTATGAAGTAGAAAGGACAGTTCCCTAGTGTCAGGAATGAATCAGATTCAGTCTGACATCCAGTTTTCACATAGATGTAGGCGCCTTATGAGAATGGGGCCTTTATTTGACAAAAAGGTGAGTAGCCGTGTGCCTTTCAAAAGAAATGGTCTCAGAAAAATTCCCATAGGATTCTATCTGCTCTAGTTACTTAGCTGTGAGATAGAACTGGTAGGCCACAACTCTGCTATAAAGGCAGATGCAGCCCTGTGGCTGAATCCTCAGCTTTGATGACTGCACTGCTAACTTGCTTCTTGTTGGAGTCCTGCAGCCCAGGCTCACACAGCCTTATTTGGTAGTAAAAACAGTCCTGGCTGCATTTGGTCTTCCTCTCCCAATTCCTACCTCAGGGGTCTGCAGTTCCTCAGAAGCAAGAGTCCTGCATGGTTTCACAGTAAACAAGCTCTCCACAGTGTAGCTATTGCTGTGACAGCAAGTGATGGCTGCCAGGCAGCATTTGAAAGAGGCAAGGACTAATTTGGTAAAGGGCAGCATTGCAGAATGACATTTACTGGATCTTCCTGTGGAATTGACACAAAGCATGCAGGCCAAGGTGATCTGAGGAAAGGGTTACTGAAAGGCAGGAGCTAGGTTCAGTTCCCCAGGAGGGAGGTGCCAAATTCTGATCCTTCTCAGGTGTCAAGACTTGTTCTACCATAAGTGCTCTCTGCCATTGGAACATCTAGTTCTTGCCTCCCACCATTCTGTTGATCATACTGTCTCATTAGTGATGGGGTGATGACTTTTAGTGATGGTTTTTCTATGATAAAAAGAAAATCTTGGGTAGAATTCTGTGATAGAAAGGAAATAAATTCTACCATAATTGCTTACATAATTGATTAATACAGGAAGTATTAATCAAGTATTTGTCAGATTAAGTGTGCATTTTAGTTCAAGGAATTTTAAAAAGAAAAAGCTTCAGTTCAGACATCACCAGTCTTTGTACAAATGGGTAGATTGTTCTTTTAGGGAGTTGTGTTCACTAGATAATTGTTACAGTTCATTGTATTTTGAAATGAAAGAAAGAAAGGAAAGAACAAAAGAAAGAAAGAAGGTAGGAAGGAAATAAGAGAGACTGAGAAAGAAATAAAGAAGGAAGAAGAAAGAAAGAAAGAAAGAAAGAAAGAAAGAAAGAAAGAAAGAAAGAAAGAAAGAAAGGAAGGAAGGAAGGAAGGAAGGAAGGAAGGAAGGAAGGAAGGAAGGAAGGAAGGAAGGAAGAAAGAAAAAGAAAAAAGGAAGAAAGGGAAGGGAGAAAGGGAAGGAAAGGAGAGAAGAGAAGATGGAAAGGAAGAAAGGGAAGAAGGAAGGAAGAAGGGAAGAAAGAAAATGGAAAGGAAGGAGGGAGGGAAGAAGGGAAGAAAGAGGAAAGGAGGGGCCCGGGAGATAGCATGGAGGTAAGGCGTTTGCCTTTCATGTAAAAGGTCATCGGTTTGAATCCCGGTGCCCCATATGGTCCCCTGTGCCTGCCAGGAGCAATTTCTGAGCATGGAGCCAGGAGTAACCCCTGAGCACTGCTGGGTGTGACCCCCAAAGAAAAAACAAAAAAAAAAGAAAGAGGAAAGGAAGGAAAGAGGGAGAGAAAGAAGGAAGTAAAGAAGGAAAGAAGGAAGGAAAGAAAGAAGGAAAGAAGAAAAGAAGTAAAAAAGGAAGGAAAGAAGGAAGGATGAAAAGGAGTAAAGAAGGAAAAGGAAGGAAGGAAAGAAAGAAGGAAGGGGAAAAGGAAGGAAATAAAGAAGAAGGAAGGAGGAAGAAAGGAAGGATAGAAGAAAGGAAAGAAGGGAAAGAGAAGGAAGGAAAGAAGGAAGAAAGAAAAAGAAAGGAAGGAAGAAAATAAGGAAAAAGGAAGGAATTAAGGAAAGAAGGAAGGAAGAAAGGAAGAAAAAAGGAAAATGGAGGAAGGAATGAAAGAAGGAAGAAAGAAAAAAGGAAAAATGGAGGAAGGAATGAAAGAAGGAGGGAAGGAAAGAAAAAGGGGAAGGAAGGGAGAAAGGAAGGAAAGAAGGGAGGGAGGGAGGAATGAAAGAAAGGAGGAAAGAAGAAAAGAAGGATGAGAAGAAGGAAGTAAAGTAGGAAGGAAATAAAGAAGAAAGAAGGAAGGAAGGAGGAAGAAATGAAGGATAGAAGAAAGGAAAGAAGGGAAAGAGAAGAAAGGAAAGAAGGAAGGAAGAAAAAGGAAGGAAGGAAGAAAATAAGGAAAAGGAAGGAATGAAGGAAGGAAGAAAGGAAGAAAAAAGGAAAATGGAGGAAGGAATGAAAGAAGGAAGGAAGGAAGAAAAAAGGAAAAATGGAGGAAGGAATGAAAGTTGGAGGGAAGGAAAGAAAAAGGGGGAGGGAGGGAGAAAGGAAGGAAAGAAGGGAGGGAGGGAGGAATGAAAGAAAGGAGGAAAGAAGGATGAGAAGAAGGAAAGAAGGAAGGAAGGAAGGAAGGGAAGAAGGAAGACAATAAGAATACTGAATGTGCTTATCAATAGAAGATACTGTTCAGAGAAAACTTGTCTTTGACTGAATTGGGTCTGTGACTATAATTTTCTACCCATGATTGACTTATCACTAAATATTTCATGAATGTCTGTAGGGACTACCTTAAAGATACTTGAATAACATCAAAGAAAGAATTGCTGCCCAATGAAAATGTATACGTTACAGAGGCAAGAAAGCAACCTTTTAATGACAGGTAGAAAACAGAAAGCTGGAATAGTGTTAACATTTACTTTGGCTCTTTCTCTTTATGTTCTAGTCTTGTATTAAACTCTGTGAAGATAGGTATTCAAAATATCTATTTAATTTTTTATATCCTGTGAACTTTTGTGTTATTTTTTCATGACTTCCAAAAACCTAAGTTAATGGAATTAAAATAAAGATAAACCAAGAACTGAACTATTTTTTATTACATCTTCAGATTTCTGTATTAAAAAGGTGCTATAAACACTAAAAATTATATAATAAAAAGTGATGTCAAGTATCTAACAAATACAGTTGATTTAATAATATTTATTCATATATTTGGATATGTGTTTGTGTGTGTGTTTGCATAGTGAAAAAACAACACAAATAAGTAAAAACAATAAGGCCTGAAGAGATTTGTCTTGTTTGCAGCCAATTCAATTTTAACTTAGTTCTCCAGCCCCAACAGGAATGATCACTGAGTGCAAGACCAAAGCATGTATTAAGCACCACTAAAAAAACAATCCACCAAATGAAAATAAAAGAAAATAGTTAAAGTATAATTATGACATTTAAATCTTATACTAAGAAATGAGACACATAGAAATAAATATTATCTTTTCAAATAAAAGCCTCTCCTTTAGAAAGGTTTCAACATTTGTGATAATAGACTATGTATTAAGAATTCTCTTTTTTTGGTGAAGAAAAATTATTCCTGTTTTTCCTTTCATTTAGTTCTCACTGGTGATAAGGGATTTTCCTAACAAAGATAGAATAGGTATTTGTCAATATTCTTACTTAGAAAAGAAAAAGTAAAAGAATTAAGAAATTCTTAGATCAATTTTTTATGATTACAGTTGTAATTTTGTAATTAAAGTGGTAATTGCAGTTGTAATTTTGGCTTTTTTCATTTGCCTGAGCAAAGAATTTAAATATTTCTTTAAAAGTAGTTCATTAAAAAAGATTCATTAAATTCAATCTAGCAATTCATATAAAATAATTAAGTAGAGGTTATCCTTGTAATATAATATATAGTGATGATTGAATATCAAATAACCTTACGTAAAAGTATGAAAAATAAATTACTTTAAAAAATCAAAATCATTCAATAAATTCAGAAATCATTCTTAAATTTAAATCATTCTTAAATTTAAGAATTCATAAATACAATTATAGTTGTTCATTTCCTTACCATTTTATAAAAACTCTACAGTCAATAAGATGTAAAGCAATGATTCATTTACATTATGTGTGGGAAAAATAATTTCTTATTTTTATATCATCACCAACATGCATATGTCAACATTTCCTCAGGTATCAAATATGCAACTATACTAACAATAATAAAAGGAAAGAAAATATTTAAGAATAAGCACTAAAATAATACAAATTTTATTTATACACCGTACTAAAATATTAAATTGTATTATCATATAAAAGTTAATGAACATGCTAAGTAACATATTAAAAATATACTTTATTTTTAAAACTGAGTAAGGTAAAAAATACCTGAAACAAAATAGTGACAAGTTATAAGAAATGTTGAAATCAATCTAAGAAAAGGTTTTATTCATTTAGGGGTGATGATGAGAATGGGGCCACTCTAAGCAATTTTCAGGGCTTATTTCTTCCACTGTTCATAGAGATTCTTCCTGGCAATGCTGGGGCACCAAATGTGGTGCCTGGGAATCAAATGAGCTTAAAATGTGAAAAGTAAGCAGTGTATCTCCTGTACTATCTTTTAAATCACAAAAATACTTTATATAATATTTTTAATAAAATTATCTATTTATGGGGCCAAAGCAATAACACTGTGGGTTGGGAGTTTGCTTTAGACATGGCCAACTCAAAGATGATACCAGAATTTTTATATAGTCCCCACAGTCTGCCAGGATAATTTCTGATCACAAAGCTAAGACTATCTACTGAGCACCACTGGGTATGATCCAAAAACCCAAGAAAAAAATCAATTTGGAAACTCAGTCTTATAAATGTCACACTTAGTATTTAAAATAATTCCTCTCACAGAGAACAACAATAGCAAAAGCCACTGAATTAAATGTGAGAAAATTTTTGAACAAAGAACAATGGCATAATAAATAAAATAAAATTGTGCTAAAGAAATGAAGATGAGACTTAGAATTGCAGGATCTTACACCTGCAGTTTTTTCCCTTAAAAGAATTTTCAATTCAAGTTGATGCAGGTACAAAAACGATAATGTGGTATTGAAAAATTCAATTATAGTCCACTATCCATACACATATATGGATATTCAAAGCTTACATTCAAAGTGACTTTAATCACCGGGATAAATTTGAAGTCAATCAATATTTAACTGAGCTCAATCCTGAATTAATATCTCCTAGGGTTCTAGAGCAAGCACTTCTCCAGTAGGAGATATGTTTCCCAATGGCCCAAAATATTCCAGGAGACCACAAATAAAAATGAATTGATACCAGGAAGAAAACTGAAAGAAATAAAGGATACAGGAAAAGATTCGTGTGGGAAGAAGGCCACAGTTGGGAAAAGGTTGAGTACACAGCTTTGTAGAATCCAAGCATTAAAGCTGGAGTTAAAATGTTCCTATAGTATTATCCCTACAGTTAAACAAAGGAGAGAAAAATATTTTTCAGAAATACCCCCCTCATCATGTTCTTAAAGTAATTGATATATCTTTAAAAGTACTATTATTACACAAAAGTAAATAGTCACATGATAAAAAAAAATAATGAATAGAATCAAAGCAGAAGACAATTGACTTAGACTCATATGGAAAACAAAAATAAAATCCAGAGTAGGTTTATTTTTCTACTTACAGGTCTCAGAGAGGAAATTATTAACCCTTAATTTTGATAAGAGGATATCAGGTAACCTCTATTCCTTCATGGCAATGCTGCTTCTTGCTTCACTGTAGGAAACTTAACAACACAGAAACTTGTGAAAGAAAACATTTGAGATAAATCAGAGTAACTTTGAGCAAAGTAGAAATCATTTTTTATTTAGCCAAATTATAGAATTGAGAAAATATATTGCTTCTGTTTGTTTATTTTTTTATTTCTAGCAATTAGCTTCTACTCCTAAATCAAGAACTGTGGATTACAAAACGGTGTGAGATAGACATCATTGATGACAATATTAGAAGACTGTTTTGTAAAGCATATTGCCATCTCTACCACAGCTCTCTGCTATTTTAATTATCACTAGTGGAAGTTTCACTTATTTGCTTATTTGGTGTTTTTCTGTGTTCATCTTTTTTGAGTAATATCTCCATGATAATAGGTACAGTGTCCATTATCATAATAAGTGATCAATTAAAAACTATCCAGTGAGGATTAAATATGTCCATGGTCAACAAAAACAACAACAAAATAATATCTTTATTTAATCACCATGATTACAAACATGATATTAGATGAGTTTCCTTTGTTTTTTTTTGTTTCTTTGGGTCACACTCGTTTGATGCTCAGGGGTTACTCCTGGCTATGCCCTCAGAAATCGCCCCTGGCTTGGGGGACCATATAGGACGCCGGGGGATCGAACTGTGGTCCGTCTTAGGTTAGCGCTTGCAAGGCAGTCACCTTACCTCTAGTGCCACCTCTCCAGCCCCGTTGTTGAGTTTCTGTCATAAACAAGCACACTTTTTGATGGATACAGGAGTTAATCTTTCAGAGCTCCTCTGATTTATTTTATAGCAGAGATTCTATTCTCTGACCTCTGTCTAGGTGACAGCAATTTAGAAAATGAAGGGATGTGGCATGTACACTTATTTAATTGAAGTGATCTCATTTTCCAATAGAGATTGCAAACTGGGAGTGAAAGCTGCATAGGAACTTCTTATGTCTTCCAGAAACTACTTATGAACCCTTTCTGCCATCCACAGCCTTTCTCCTCAACACTCTTCCTATATTTCAATGAAACTACTTATCATCCCCTTCTGCAATTAAACTATGAATTTAATTTTAAATTCAAGGTATTTGATCTACTCAAAGATATTCTGATCATGGTCCTGAATAGATATCCTGGAATAGACTGCGTATAAAAACAAAATTGAGCTGTTCCTCACAGTGTTCTTATTTCATGGCTCTCGGTATTTTATAGCTCTAGAAGAACATGAAAGTTGTACTGAAATGCCCTTGCCCCAGTGTGTGTCCTTGTTATCTTAAATATGTACTAGAGAATAAATAAATGATAACATTATATATTATGCATTTTTATTTTGGGGCTCTGTGCTGCCTTCCGATTTATCTAATATCTTTCTCCATAGCATCCATAGACTATCATCTTTGTCCCTAGTTCTCCTCACCAAAAATATAAATAGATAAATAAGAGAAATTAACATCTGTGGTTGTGGGCTTTGATCACAAACACAGGCATTCAGATAAGTTTTCTTTTAATCCAGTCAAAGATATTTAAGTGCATAAAATTTAGTCAAATATATAAATATAGCTTCTATAACAAAACAACAGATTGGGTTCCATTTCTTCAAGTTATATTTATTTATTTACAGAAGTAGTCACTTACCTCAGGCTGTTTTTTTTCCTGTGAGAATGGCCCAAAGATTCACCTGTTCCACCTCCTAATTTACTACATAAAGTATAATTTATTGACTTACAAATGTGTTAAGATGAATATTCAGCCCTTACAATTTCCCTCAATGTGCAAATGTATAGATGTGTGCATAATCACATAGACACATTCACAATTTTATTTCCCAAGTAATGATGACTTCATTGCAATATAAAAATTGTATTTTTCCTCCAGTTCCTTTTGTCTTATATTAATGGTTAATTTCCCTCTTTTATTTAGATTTTTAAGTACTCATAGTCAATGCATACAACGACTTTTTCTCTGAAGGGTGAATCTTTTAGCATATTGAGATTTTCTGGAATACATCCATCAAAAGTCTTCTGTTTTCCTCCTTAATGAGCTAGGCCTATCCATGACTGTTCCCCTGGGAATTCCCTTTATAATCATCTTGGGAATTTATGTGTTTGCCTTTTTAATTCTACTGCGCTAAATATTTCTTTCCTGGATTTTTTTTCTCTTTTTTGTTTAATTCCTAACTTGTGGGTGTTCATCTTCCAACAAAGAATTGTCAGAAGTAGAATTTTTAGAATTGATTAAACTTAAGGAATTATTTTTGCATTTTTAATTAATTGAAGGATTGCATTCAAGTATGATTCTGGAATGGAAAGAATGTTCCCAAATTATTATGAAGATAACGTTCTTTTCTTCTATTGCTATTTAAAAGTCCCAATAAAGTTACCTCTTACTGAGTAGGATACTGTACCAGATCTTACTGTTTATAAAACGATTTCTGATTTATCATGGCTCTCTGGATTGGCTGATGGGTTTCTTTCTCTACTCACATGGGCTATCTCAGATGACAACATCCAGCTGGAGCAAAACAATGACTGAGTTGATCCAGGACTTTCTCTCTTCGTGGTGCTTTAGCCATAAGAGGGAAGGTCTGGTCTGGACTACTTTATACAGTCAGAATGGCAAGACTTCACCACGTAGTAGATTTTTAAACATTGCTTTCAATATGTTTGCTGTTTCCCATTTGCTACAATTGATATATGGTCAATCCCTGGGTGTTGGGTTACTCAATTATACCAAAGAGTAGTTATTGGGAGGTTTTTTTTTAACCAGTCACTATTATAGCAATCTACAGTAATCCGCTATACACTTTCATCTTCAAAATATACCTAGGTCCAACCAAACAAGAACTAGTTCCATCCCAAGCTCATTAGATCAAATTAATTGAACTCCATGATTACATGATTTAAATGAGTCTCTGAAAATAAAAGAAAAAAAAGAGTCTCTGCTGTAATTTTTAATTGTTCTATGTCTATTATATTTTATATTCATTTGTTTTAATAATCAAAATTTTATCTTACTATTTAGATCCTTTGAGTTTCTCCAGTAGACATTGATGTAATTTTGAAATCAAAAGTTGTATAAATTTAAATAATATGTATCCTCGCATTCAAACATGTATATCAAATAAAGAAAATGGAAATAGAGTATCTGCAAAAGTCATAAGACTAGAAAAGAGAGGGGAATATTATATAGAACTCACTACACTATAATTATTCTGAGTTCTAGAATTCTAGAATTTACAATTGTGTTTTTGGGAGTTCAAGTAAATCTTTGATTAGGAACCATTACAGAAGTTTTTCTCTGATATGTGCTGTTACATAATTTTTGAATCAGGCTGTGGTTGTGTTCCTTTAAATCATGTTCCTTTTCCACAGGAATAACCCATGTTTTCACTTCAATTTCATTATGGTCTATGGAGAGATGAGAGACCCAGAGACATCTTTTCTTTTTGAATGATTTCTGTATCTTTTACCCAATTTGTACAAGTCATCTAAATAACTTTATGTGCATCTCTGAATCATACTGTGATTCACTCACTCCACGTCCCAAAGACAGGTCTATATAATTTTGAAGGCCTTTTTTTTTTTTTTTTACTGCTGGCCAAATACAGAGTTAGTTTATGACAACTCTAAATTTCCTAGAAGTTTCTTTTTTCTAGTTGAAGACTAGCCTGGAGTGTTAAAGGATCATATGTCACGTCCCAGATTTACTTGTGTTTTGAAGCCATTTATCTTTATCTCTCATTCTCCTCTCTATATATTTATGGATTATATCATTCAGAAATGCTGAAGTATGAGTTTTGTTTTTCAATCTGGTAACCCTGGATTGAAGGTTTTTGAGTACTGAATACATTTCTCTTTAGTTTAATTTCAACTTTTTTTCTTATCTTGTGTAGCCAAAAGACCATTTGAAACATCAATATTCTTCCTGAAATTTTATTTTGCATTCACAGGTTTACTTGGCACCTTTATCTATTTTAGAGACTGATGCAATAAAGTTCTGCCCTTTCAGCTCTACAAAACAGTATTCAACATTTTCTAAACCACTAGTATCATTTTCTTCTCTGCAAATCCAGCCTGCACTTACAATCTCCTCATTATTCTTTCAGGCTTTTCAATTGTCAAAACTAACACTCCACATTTTTGGTTTGTTTTTCTATTGTAATAATGGTGTTCTATATCCTACGATTTATCTGTTTTAATTAATCACTGTTGTAAAACAATGATTATAAAGAAGAATAATGTATGCAGAACACTGTCAGTGTTTGAGAAATAATATTTTCATTATTATTTCAGAAGACATTGATGTTAGGATATTAAGCTGCTCTATTCTATGAAAATGATAGCAGAGTAAACACCAAACTATTATCACTATCTACTGATTTGTGGAAGCGTTATACTCGAAAGTCCAATTATAGGCTTTCTGTGTTTTTAGTACAAACAAAAGACATAGTACAACAGGATTGAGAAAAAGATATTTTAAGATGTATTTAAAGTCCAAGAAATGGTAGAAATTGCATTTATCTGGAACATAGGAACAGTGGGCTGGCTTTCTTGCTACTGAGAGTAGAATTTAGTAACGGATATCAAGCAGGAACTTAGAAGATCTGGTTCTCAGTGTTATTTTTAAATAAGTGCTTGATCTTCACTGGTGCAAACTCTTTTATTTCACTAGCTTGTGCTCTAATTTCTAATGTTGCAAGGTCATGCCATCTGCTTTTTATCACTCTCCATAACCTTAACAGGCAATGACAGAATAATTTGAGTCTTTAAACAAATCTTCTCCATCTGAAAATTGGACATATCAAAAGAAGACAGTGTTGGTATTTGGGAAGAAGCTCAAACATGTTTTTGTTAAATATTTAGAGCTTTTTTATGTAAATTACCATCACAAAGACAAGTATTTTAAAATTTTACTAATCAACTTCATCCAATGATAAATTAAGGGGGATAAATGATTCCCTTAAAACATGTTGACAATTCCTTAGAGATTAATATGATTTAGATAATTAATGAGTTTGTATGTGGTTTCTTGAGAGAGCATTATATTTGCTGGATTACTGCCCAAGAAACTGTTTGCCTAATAATAACAGTTAACATAAAATAAACTATGTTTAGGTCAATACCTAGTTAATCATTTTATTTTATTATCAGATAAAGGATATATGGACAGACTAGGTAACATACATGTGAAAAAAGTTCACAGGGATTAATTGAAAATATTCCTAAGAGCATGGAAGTAAAGAGAATTTCTTGCTGCTAAGTGAAGTCAGAACATAGTTTATTTTTTACTACAGTAAGATGATTGTATTTATCAAATAGAAAGTGCAAACTCATAGACTGCTTCTGAGACTTCACAAAACTTATTACGTTTCAACATAACAACTCAGTCTCAGTTTGGATTATATTACTTGAGAAATGTGTTATACTCATCAAATAATTTAGTTTCACTGAGCTGTTTATAGGCTGTTTAAGGATTAAAAAGAAATGATTGATGTGAATATACTGTGTAAACTATAACCCGCTATTAAAATTTAAGCACTCATTTAATTAATAACATTATAATGTTTCTTTTTTGAAGTCTTCTTAAATATACAATGAAAAAGCAAACAGATGTTAAGCAACTTTTATTATTTTATTTTAAACAAAATAATGTATTCTTGACAAAACAGGTAGTACTATTACTTGCTTAATTTATTTAATGTATAAATAATTATATACTTAAAATCTGTTAGAGTAAATATTTTCCATTCCACAAATGTACTTTAAACATGACTTTAAATATGTGCCTAGCAGTTATCTTCTCTAAGTATCTATTTTTAAATAATTTCATTAGTTGCTCATTTAAATGTATTTTGAATTTTAAAATTATAATTTTTATATAAATTACTTCATTTCAAGGCCATGTATCCCATCGCTGAGTGAAAATTAACAAAAAAGAATAAAGAAAAAAGGAAAGATAAATAGAAGAGAAAGGAAAAGAAAAAAAGTATAGCAACAAGAAAATTTATAAAAATTACTGTATCTCACAATGAGGTCATTAAGTCGTTGTCAAAGGTTTTATATGCTCTTGTTGCTATCCGATCATTATGCTTCTGTTTTTGTTTTCTGAACATTAGGTGACCTCAAATATTCAGTGGCCTCAAAATTGATGTGTTCCTATTGTGAATCACAGTATTAAAGTACTAGAGTTGTTACAGCCACATGGTCCAGAAATTCTAAGCACAAATTAAGAACAGTTTATAATTTTTTGTTTTCTTTAAAAATAAAATATTTAAGCGCCATGTATAGAAACATGATTGTAATTGGGTTTCAGTCATAAAAAGAACACTGCCCATTCACCAGTACAACATTCCTACCACCAATATCCCAATTTTCCTCCTCCCCCACCCTCATCCTGTGTTCAAGACAAGCACTATACTTTTCTCAGTCATTAACATTGTCATGATAATTGTTAGTGTAGTTATTTCTCTAACTACACTCACCACTCTTTGTGGTGAACTTAATATAGTGAGCTAGTCCTTCCAATCCTCATATCTATTTTCTCTGGGCTTTATTACAATGTCTATTATATTTATTAAAACCCATAGGTAATTGAAACTATTCTGTGTCTATCTCTCTCCCTCTGACTTATTTCACACAGCATATGTCCATCTATGTATAGGAACATTTCATGACTTCATCTCTCCTGATGACTTCATAATATTTCATTGTGTACACATACCACAGTTTAATAGTTTATAATTTTTCTAATTTGTCTTAATCTGTAAATTATAAAAGTTCTTTTATACAGTACATGCTTCCACCAGTAGTAACCTTTCTAAAGATTGGGACCAGAGAGATACCACAGTGGTAGGGCATTTGCATTGCATGCCACTGACCTGGGACTGACCTGGGTTCATTCCTGGCATACCATATGGTCCCCAAAGCCTGCCAGGAGCAATTTCTGAGAGCAGAATTCAGAGTAATCCCTGAGAGCCATGGGGTGTGGCCCCCAACCAAACGCAAACAAAATCCTTTTCAAAGATAATTCCAATTTTAAAATAAAGCAAAAATGTACAATTGTCCATTTGTTTGATTGGGGAAGGATGTTCCCAAGCAGTGATAATTGATTAGCTGAGTCACTTAACCATCAATTCAGTGAAATCAATGCAAGGACCTGAGTATATGATGCCATGTGAACCCTGCAGTTTTGGGGATAGTCGGGCTATATTGGCAGTTACTGGAGGCCACCTGGACCATGTCAAGTGGTACTTACAGGACCACTTTATTTAAGTGCCTTAAATTTAACCTGGTCAACTATTATGCTGTCACCCACCATCTTTATTTTCTAGTATCCATATATTAAAATTTACATTTACCACTAGTTGAAGGGTTTTTCCTTGCTCCACTTCATACTTTCACTCTTTGTTGAAGATTAGTTGTCTATGTACCTGAGGTCTCTCCTTTGACTCTCAATTCTATACCATTTATCTGTAAATCTTTGCTTATTCCAGTACCACATTGTTTGATTATTACCTCTTTATAATACAAGTTGGGTAAAGAGAAACCTTCCATCTCCTTTATCCCCAGTATTTCTTTGGCTATTGAGAGTAGGTTATTAATCATATGAATTTCAAGAGTGTTTGCTCTACGTCTTTTAAAATAAGTAGACTTATATGGGCTGATTGAATATTCATAATGCTTTTAATAACATTATCACTTTGACAATGTTGATCCTTGCAATTTATGAACAGAAGATTGATTTCCATTTCCTCATATCCTCTCTCACTTTTTCAACAGTTAGTTATAGCTTTCTTTGTTTAAGTCTTTGTTTCTTTTATTGCATTGATTTCCACTGATTTTTCTGAGACTTGAGTGTGAACAGTATTAAGCTTTTCAAATGTTTTACTCTTCTATTTCATTCTTTGCATATATAAAAGCCCTGGATTTCTGAGTATTAACTTTCAACCCTTACACATTAGTGTTCAAGTCTATTGTTTCTAGGAGCTTCTTTAGAAAGTCAAAGTGTAGAGTAGCATGTCATCTTTAAATAATGGCATTTAACTTCTTTTCTGATCTTAAGATCCTTTATAAATCTTGCATATATGCTAGGGCAAAAATTTCCTGTACTATATTGAACAGTAGCAGTGAGTATAGGATAATGCGCTTACTGTTAAGACTTTCTGTTTTTAACCATTAAGTACAATGTTTTCTATAGACTTGTTGTAAATGGCTTTAATTTTATTGAGAAAAGTTTCTTCAGCTCTTCAACTTCCATATTAGGGGTATTATTAAAATTGCATCTAGTTTGTCTAATGAAAGTCTAATCTTGAATTTTTTGTTGAATTGAAATATTTCGTGAATTTTTGAAATCTTGAAAATTATTCAATGGATGTTTAATCTTGTCTAATTTTCTCTACGTCTATTGTTATGATCATGTGATTTTTGTTTATCTATATATTAGTAGGGTATACTATTTGATTAACTAATAGATAATAGATCATCCAAGCATTCCTGGGAGGAACACAACTTGGTTCTCAAAGGAGAAATACAGATGATTAGAGGCATATAAAAAGTTTTAAATAAATTATAAGTAGTAAATGCAAGCAAAAGCAACAAGGGCATATCATTGTACATGGGCAAACATCACAAATAACAACAACAAAAATACCAGTGGTAGTGTAGTTGTGGGGAAAGGGGGACCCTTATTCACTGCTGATGAGAATATCAACTGATACAACTTTTTGGAAAGAAATAAAAATAATCCCCAACCAACTATTAATTGACCTTTTATATGACCCAGCTATTACAAATCTGGGTATTTATATCATGGGCCTCAAAAAATCTATTCAGAAAAGACATTTGTACTCCTATATTCATTTCAACATTATGTACATTTTCCAAAATCTAGGAACAACTCACCTATTTAAGAACAGATAATTGAATATAGAAACTCAGCTACATATATAAGATGGAATATTATTTAGCTACAATTCAAGAGGAGTTCATGCAATTTTTTGCTATGTTCATTTATAGCTCTGGAGAGTATTATGCTTAGCAAATTTAGCCCACAGGAGAGAGACAGATACAGTATGATTACACTTATATATGGCATATAGAGAAACAAAGTAATAAGTAACATGCCATATTGGGGATAGAAGGTGGGAAGAAATAGAACCAGGAAGATAACATCTTAATTATAGTGAAGAGAAGTTAGGAGGAAGAGATGTTAAAAGGCAGAAAAGTATTTTGCATGAAAATCTACCAGAAAACCTATCAGTAACAATTCTGTAAGTCAGTATCAAAATATATTTTTAAAAATTTCTTGTCATAGAGGCAGACTGATGGGTGGGAAGGAAATGAGAGACATTGGTAGGAGGAAGTGGATGCAGGCAGATTGAAGTCATGTGCCCAAATTTTAATCATGAATAACTTTTCAATGTATAGTCGCTAAATAAAAAATAAGTATATAACAAAAGTCCAAAGGCATTAGAAAACTGAAAACAAATAGAAAGTATACCCTGGTGAGTGGAAAGGGAATTTGGATGTGAGGAAAAGGGGATTATAATGGAGTAGGAGACATTGTGGAAGGGAGCAATGCTGGAATGTGCCATGAAGGAAGCCTTATCATTAACAGTATTGTAAGTCACATTATCCAAAATAAGAATAAATTTAAACTTTTAAACAACAAAGGTAAATAAAAATAATTTAATTTAATTAGCCAGTTTCAGTACTCAATAAAGTTATATAGTTAGTGAATATCATGACTGACAGTGAAGAACAATGCAGGCATCTCTGCATCTAGAGAGAATATATGTTGTTTTGGCAATGGAGAAAGCCTAGTCAAGTGTAATAGGTTGGGATACTGGGGTGGCAGAATATGATGCATTTTCTTTCTGTAGTGAAGACAAATGCCTCAGATCTGGACATAGGTAGCACAACTTATTATGTCATTCCAACATTCATTTTCACTATTTCTAGGAAATTTCCCACATAGATAGTATCTTATAATCATATTGCCAGTATACTTATTTACATAGGATCTACACCAGAACCCATATCTGTAATTTTCCCCTGGATATTTCTTCACTCTATAAGTATCTGAAGTATGGATTGTTTTCCAAATGATTTCAAATACATTTGTCACTTTTAAGAAACCAAAAGCTTGGGGCCAGAGCAATAGTGCAGTAGTAGGGCACTTGTCTTCACATGGTTGATCCAGTACAGACCACGGTTCAATCTCGATCCACTGGCATCCTATATTGTTCCCCCAAGCCAGGAGCGATTTTTAAGTGCATAGCCAGGAGTAACCCCTGAATGTCACCTGATGTGTCTCAAAAAAAATCTAAAACAAAACAAAACAATAAAACAACCCAAAAACCAAAAGCTTAAATTCAAATGATATGAAGACTCAAAAATATAGCACAGAATTGAAACATCATCTAATAATTTGTATTGGTTTTTTTTTTTTATTGTGTCAGATTTGCTCTTTGGTTGTTTATTATTTCAATGGATTGAGCCATTTTTTTTGAAGAGGGGCCAACCAGGTGCTACTCAGATGCTGCTCTTGAATCAGTCTGTGCAGAGTTGGGGATATATCCTGGGACTCATGTGTATAAAGCACACTCACCAACTCTGCTGCTGTACTATCAATCTTAATTTTATTTTCACTGAATTCACATGGTTTTAAAAGTGTAATATTGGGGGCCAAAACATAGTATAGTGTGGTGCATGTAGCCAATCTCAGCTCAATCCCTGACACCACATATTGTCCTTATGCAACATTGGAAGTGATCACTGTGCATCGAGCTAGGAGCAAATTCTGTGTCTGATTCAAAGGAAAAACAATAAACACACAAATAAATAGTGTAAATGCTTCTGTGTTTGGGGGATGTTGGTATTATTCCACCAAAGTTCATAGGACTTTTCTATATACCCCTACCCAACATTGGTAAACTCATTTCTGTTGTCATATTTCTGGGTTTATTTTCATTGGACGTTGTCTTTTTTTTTTTTTTTGGCTTTTTGGATCACACCCACTGACACTCAGTGGGTGTCTTAGGGGGCCATATGGGAAGCTGGGGATCCATTTGTGGTCCATCCTAGGTTAGCAAGTGTGAGGCAAATGCCCACTGCTCTGGTTCCCCTAGATTCCAATATTGAGTTAACACACTTCCCTATAGCTGCCCTGTATTCCAAAGCTTATTTTGAGTTGAAAATGGCATGCATAATATTCTCTTCATTAATGTTATTCTTATTATATTCCTCATCTCTTTGTTAGATTTAGTTAAAAATCTCTCATGGGTCACCTTCTCTGGCCTGGTGCAGAGCTAGTAGCAGTCTGAAATTCTCTTTTGGCCAAGTTTAACAGGAAAGTCAATACATACTATATAGTATTATAATTCTATTATATATAAAATATAGATATGTTATATACTATTTATAACACTATATAATATGTAATTTTGTTGCTACTGCCAGTTTCTTACATTATTTTTTAAAGAGCAACATTATATTATAGAAGATCATTTAGTATATCTTTATGATTTTTACTATTTTGAATGCTGAGGACATATGAGGTAGAATTAGATGAGATGAGGTATGAGGATAAAAATATTTTCAAATTTATCATATTTCAGGTTTTGAACACATGGGAAGACTAAAGAGCACTAAGTTACTAGTCAATACATTTTGAGATAATGTCTTGAGAATGAGAACTTGTGTCTGAGTTCATCATTATTGACTGATTTATTTTTATTTTCTTGGTTTTATTTTGTATCTTTTTATAGTCTGTGGAAGTCCCATATGATTCTGAAAAGAGACAGAATATGAGTTCTCAAAAGTCTTTCCTTCTTAGAGTGCCATCTGATTTTACATGCACCATAAACATTTAAATAAATGAAAACATACGTATTTGCCTACACTTAATATAAAATATTGTTGTAGAATGCAACCTTCTTGACTCTAATGTCCGTTTTTATCCCCACTTTAGTGTTAAATTATAATTCATACAGTTTTATTTAAGATATTTTAATGTGGGGCCCGGGAGATAGCATGGAGGTAATGTGTTTACCTTTCGTGCAAAAGGTCATCGGTTCGAATACTGGTGTCCCACATGGTTCCCTGTGCCTGCCAGGAGCAATTTCTGAGCATGGAGCCAGGAGTAACCCCTGAGCACTGCTGGCTGTGATCCAAAAACCAAAAAAAAAAAAAAAGATATTTTAATGAGATGGGAGAAGTATCATTTACTATGCTAATAAAATTTAGAACCTTTTTTTCCTAATATGTTGTGTAACCTGAATAATTGTTAGAAAATGTACTGATCTTTTGTTTCTGCTTTATTAATATATAATGTATTTTATTGTAGATATCTCTAAAATTAGGACAAGAGAAGAATTAAAAGAAATCATCTTTTAAAAGTATTCTAATTTAATGTGTGTTACTGTCTTAAACTGTACTAACATTTTAATTTGATTGACACAAATGAATGAAGCTAGAGAAAATTTTGTTCTTAGGCCATGTTCCTAAATCACATTTATTCAACAAGTATGTATTATGTTCCAATCTTGATATTTATCATTGAAGAAAAAATGATGGCAAAAGAACATGTAATTTCTTTAAGGTTTTATAGCTTAATAAAAAATAAACAAAGCAAAAATAAAGCAAGACGACATTAGAAAAATTCAATCAATTGAATATAAACACTGCTAAATGCATTAAGTTTCTAAGTTTAAAAAAATTGTCCATGATATTTTTTCAAATGAAATGGTTAGAGAAATTATTTTCTAGGAAGTGGCATTTAATTTGAGTTTCTATCATAAGAAGTACAGATAGTTTGATGAAATTAAAATGAAACCAGCAAAGGCAGAGGAAATAACATTCAAATGGTTCCAGAGGAAGAAAATGAAAAACAGCATCTCAGTATGCTTGAGGGTCAGAAAGATCACAGTATACCTGGGGCACTGTGACCAGAGTGGAGTGACAAAAGAAGAGAGAGCAGGGTCAAGTTCTTGTAGGTTTTAGCAAGGGACATTGTAAAAGAGCATTATGATAAGGAAAGGAAAAATTGTGCAGATTTCAACAGGAAGGTACATGATCTTATTCATAATTTAAGAACATACATTTTAAAGCTATCTGGAGAATAGACTAGTAAAGAAAAAGTTAATTTTCAGAAAGTTGTTTAGAGTAATTTCTGGGTGATCTACAGTGAAGCTGTGTTAAGATAAGTAAATTGAAAAAGGAGAAAAAATACAGAGTAGGCTGTGGTCACCAAATTGTTGAATCTATATTTTGATCAACTAAGAAAATGATTTACCTCAGAGGAGGGCATAAAGAAGAAAAAATGGCTTTGAGATTGGGGAAGTGCCAAAGTTCAGGAGTTTGGTAGAAGGAAAGAATTTGGCAGAGAAGGAAAAAAATGTCAGGAAGACGTGCAGTTCATTGGTGACTAACAAGGGGGTATTTTAAAAGAACTGGGGCAAGAATCCACAAAACTGGGTTAAAAAATTGGTGAGAGTGGAAGAAATTTTGATTGCACTACAGACAACTCTCAAGAAGCACATAAAAGTAGTAGATAAATTATGCATTGGTTAAAAAGTGCTAGGAGTTCAAAGAATATTTTTCAAATAGGAAGTCCCAGGACAATGTTTGTCTAGTGATCAGAATTAATCATTATAAAAAGATTAATGAGGTGGGAGAGTCAGAGAAGGAGCGTAAACTTTGAGAAGGTGAATGAGGATGGAACTCAAGGACAGGCAGAAAGTGCACGCAGAAAATAGTGAGCATAATAACAAGGATACAGAAAAATCTGTTACCTGAACAATATAATTTTATTACCAAGATGTTGTAACAGTGGTTATTTGAGATACTAAGTGTAACATAAAAACACTAGGGGTGGAGATATAGAGAGATAGTACAGTAGGTAGAGTCTTGCCTTTTAAACAACCATCACAGGTTCTATTCTTACCACCCAAAATGATCTTCCATACCTTCCAGGAGTGATCCCTGCATGAAGAGCAAGAAGTAAACCTTGTGAACAAACTTTTGTGCCCTCCCCAATTATTTTGTAAAATATGTAAGGAGAGAGAGTAAGATGGGGGGGGGGGCAGAGGCTCATTCACGGCCAGTTCAAGCCCTGTATTTGTCCCCAGTCTTGCACGCCTTGGGACCTGAGGCCTAGAGATCTTAGGGCCTAGCACTGAACTATCTGATCCTATTGTCCTAACCTAGAATCACTGATATGAGCCTCTAGCATGCCTGAACAGAACTATTCAGGACTATTTTAGAGGCATCTTCATCAGCCTTCCAATACAACTAAATAACAGATCCGTCTGCTTTTTCTTTTGAATCCTCCTGAAATAGGTCAATCGTCATAATAAATAGTGATGGGAAAAATCAAACCTGGTAATTAGTGAATCCTACCATATTGACATGAGACTATGCATGGTTATATACCCACGACCCACCTTCTTAAGTTAGTTATTACCTGATTGACACCCCTTTAATGGACTGGGATATCTGGGCTTGGTTATTTGTCTTGTGACTAATAAAACAATTACTTACTTAAAAAGTTACAACTCATTTTCATGAAAACTATGATTGTTCACTATTGTTCCATTTATTAAAAATTGTTCACAAATCCTGGAATCTGAATATTTATTCTCTTCCCAATCTAAATTTTCATATTTCAGTTAAAGTGATTATTATTTTGGGGGCATGAGAGATGGATCACATCTAGTAATACTCAAAATTTACTCCTGCCAGGGATCAGGGCACCAGGCATCCAACTTTGGTCAAGCATGCAAGGCAAGCACTTTACTTGCTATGCTATGTCTCTGTTTACCTTGACAGGGCTCAGAGCTTACTCCTTGCTTTACCCTCAGGGATAACTACTGGCAGGCTCAAGAGGCCATGTAGAGTGCCAAGGATCAAATCAAACCTGGGTCTGCAGCATGCAAAGCGAATTCCTACCCATTGTGTTGTAACTCCGACTCCTCTTCCTTGTAAAAATAAATATAAAGCTTGTGTTGAGGGTTGAAGATACAGTTCAATGGCTAGAAATCTTGTCTTTGATTATGCCTACCAAATTTGATCCCTAAAATCCCATATGGTTCCCCAAGCAGAGTCAAATAAATTCTTGAGTTCGGAGACAGGAGTAAGCTCCGAGTACAGCAAGGTATGGTTACAACACAGTCAGGCAACTAAATAAAAAAAAATGGATTGAATTTAGTGATTAAAAAGGGAAGCTAGATGGGGCTGGAGCAATAGCACAGCAGGACATTTGCCTTGCACATGGCCAACCCGGGACAAACCCGGTTTTGATTCTTGGCATCCTATATGAACTCCCTGAGCCTTCGGAGAGCGATTTCTGAGCGCAGAGACAGGAGTAACCCCTGAGCGCTGCTGGGTGTGGCCCCAAAACAAAAAAAAAACGGGGGGGGGGGAAGGAGCTAGAAAAATAATAAACATTTGGAACTAAGCAAAAACAGCACAGCAATTTTTGCTTTGATTTTCTTTAGTGCTCCCTAAACTATGGACATTGTTTCATCTCATTTAGAGAAACTTAAGACCCTTCTCTAGGCAAATAGAGAAAATAAAAGCAACATTCAGTTCATTACATTTACTCCAATCAGAATTACTTAATGTTGCATTTTCTAAAATTGTTCTTTCTATCGTGTAATTATGACTCAAAGACAATAGAAAAAAGAGTCAAATTAATCAGTGCTTAAATAGTAAACAATATACCTAAATAAAAGCTCACTGAGAAAACACTGGCAAAGGCAGCAAAGATTCTAGAGTGAATGTTTCTGAGTAAAAGTAACTTGTACTGACCCTTTGCTTAATTTTTAATTACTAGAAATTATTTACTTAATCTCAGTTCAGGTTCTTGGGTAGAGGTTAGAAGCAACTATTTGGATTAAAGTATATATTCCATGTTTGTAGTCCTGGTAGGCTAGTGGGCTGCTGCTTCCCTAGAGAGCCCATTGTATCATCTTACTGGTTGGTTTCCAGTGAAGTCTCAGCTCCCAGGCTCAGTGATTCGGAACTGCAGCTCTTCCTTTTGAGCATTACACAGACACATGTGAGTAGCTCTCATTAATGTTAATGGAGTTGCATGTGGTTCTGGGTTGAGTTCGCTTTTGGATAATACCACGTTGGGGACTCAGGAGTTTTTCACTTATATCCTAGTGTGTACTTTTTTGAAACCAAGACTCAGTGTATTACTATTGCTCAAAGTCACACCCAAACCAGGTTAATAAGTGTTCATAAACATATTTTTCCAAATGCAAAAAGCAATAAACAAGCAGAAATCCTGCCCTGGGCACTTTTTATGTGTCAACAATGCTTTCTGTCATCTAATCATCAGTTCTGGTAGTCACATTGACCTTTGGATTGAGTGCTTTCTAAACTATATTTTATTGAGAACTATTTAAGCATAGAGATTGAAAGAGAAATGTACAATAGGCCTGTCCAGAGTATTTTTATAATAATGATTCACTTGTCCATGGTACTTTGGAAAAGTTGTACAATGTTTCTACATTTGTTTTTTTTTTAATCCATAGACTTTGTTATCTATGTCTTAGGTTGTTGTCAGCTGTGTCACTAAAACTACATTGTGGAACACATAGAAAGAGGTCAGTAAATACCATCATTCTTATTGTGCAAACTGTATATTCTAAACTTCGTTTAGAAGCAAAAAATATCTCTGCATCTCATAGCTTCCAAATATCCCTTGCAAAGACTAATGTGGAAATTTTCCCACTGAAACATACAACCCAAATCTAAGAGACTTCATTTTAATAGTGAGTATAAATGGGTGAGTGATGCTTTCAACTTCAAAATAAGACTTCTCAAAGATCTTTCTAGAGAATTCCCCAAATAACTCTTGTTTTTGCTTGGGAGTACCTGAAGTACTCAGGGAACTACTCCTGGTTTTGAGTTTAGAAGTTACTTCTGGCATTTCTTTGAAGATGCTTAAGTCCTGTGGGCCAAAACAAGGCCTCTTACATGCAAAACATACACTCTGACCTTCCAGTTACTTTTTCCAAACCTCAACTAATTTCGAAATATTACTCAATGGTCACTGACTAAAGATCCATTTTGGATTCTCAACCCCACCTACATCATTTGCCCTGTGCTTGATAAAATCTTGCCAAAAACTAGAACTAAATTCTAGGATTAAACATCCTAGGAAGTGCTTACCTAATAATTCTCTTGATCATTTTTGGCTGGACAATGTTGAAAGAAGCAAGAGAAGCCCAGAGCAGAAAATTTCTGAATAATAACTTGGACAGGAGTGTATCTTGAACAGAAGCTGCTAAACATAATCATAGTTCTGAAAGACAGTGGTGTGTAATTGCTAACCTACTGGGCAGCAGCAAAGTTCTCTTTCAACCTCATAATGCAAAGAGAATTCTGCAGGAAGGAATTTCACCTAGCAACCCTCCTCCATATAATTTAGTCAGAGTTTTCAGCCAACATCTCACTTTTGTAGAGATGACACTCTTTGCATAGGATAGTGCAAAGAAGCTGAGTTTCTTTCCTTTCTTTTTCTTGGTTGAGTTCTGGAGAAACTCTATGAGATGAGCACATAGCACAAGAAATTTTTGTTTATTTTTGGGGCCACACGTGGTGGTTCTCAGAGGTTACTGCTGGCTCTGCACTCAGGAATTATTCTTGGGGTATCGGTGGACCACATAGAATCAAAAGAATATTGTCAAGGAATGTTACATCTATGGAAGAAAGTAGTATGCTCAGGACAGTTTAACATATGATATGAGAAGATCCAAAGTTACAATAGGTTCTCAAAGGAGTTTCAGGCTCAATTAATCTTCAAAAGATAATAACTTGTTATTAAAATGAATGTGGATCTCAGATAATTCAACATTCTGGGAAGATCTCTGAAGTGAAGGTGCTGACCATAACAACCTTCACACATTAACACATAATACTAATGGGAATATATGTATTATGTTGAAATCACTGTTACTTTCTCTCCAGTGCCGTTGGACTAACATGGGAAACAAAATTAGAATCATTTGTCTAGATCTTTGGCTTTGCATGATCAAGGACCACAAGTGAACAATACATAAAAAGAGAATGAGGCCTAAAAAGGAAATAAATATTTATTCAGAATCAATTTGTGTCTAACATTGTGGTAAGCATATTATATCACAAGTACCAGTAAAAGCCTGATTTAATTAAATGTCATTATATAGATGAGGAATCTGGGATTCAGGGGCCAGAGTGAAAGCACAGCAAGCAAAGTGCTTACCTTGCATGTAGCTGCCTGGAATTCTATCCTCAATAAGAGCTCCTCTCAAGTCCCCATTGCTCAAAATTATCTATGCCCACTGTGTTAACTCCAGTTTTAGTACAGAACCTTGGGATCAGGGTACAAACCTGATTCCCTTATGATATTTTTTTAAGGATGGACACCCCTGAACTTTATCCTGTTCTCCAAATCATGAGGCTTGCTGCCAAGCTGGAGGTCGGCATACTTTTCTACCTAAAATCTTCGTTCCTATAAACACACATCTCTAGCTTTAGATTTGTAAATGGTGCTCAATAAATAGGGTTGCAAGACTCTTACTAGGTATTCCAAGACTCAAAATTGTGTCTTAGCCAGTTCCTTCTGCCCCAGTATGATCCATCTGTTTTAATCCAGTCCCTTGGTAAAACACTATTAGAAAAGGACTCTTGGGGAATTGAAGAGATAGTCCAGATGGCTTAGGTATTTAAGACAATCTGTACTTGAAAGTGCTTTACAAATCATGTGTATATTTTAAATATCACACTCTGTTGAGCACATAGTAGTTACTGCCCTTGTACTTATCTCAATTCGCTAGAGCCTTTTTTTTTTTTTTTTTTACCATTTTCAGAGAAGAAGAAATAGAGACATCATTAAGAGAGATTCAGAGGTGTGCCCATGGGAACACTAGTTAGGGCATGCTTCAAATATGACCCCTTCAGATTCTTAGCTTTTATTTCAGAACATCAAAAATATAAACATATAATACCACACCTCATCCTATACAATCTACTGGGACACCCACTTCATGCTAAAGGAGTTCTGCATTTTTCTGTTTCTTTTTCTCATTAAATTTAAAAGAGCAAATGAAAGCTAAAAGGTTCTATAAAGGATTTTGCACATTTGAACATGTAAAACAAATGTACATTCCACAATTCCTAATGTGAACAACCTGAAAAGTAAGTTAAAATCTTAATGTATGGCCTGGGAGATAGCATGCAAGTAAGGCATTTGCCTTTCATGCAAAAGGTCGTCGGTTCGAATCCCGGTGCCCCATATGGTCCCCCATGCCTGCCAGGAGCAATTTCTGAGCATGGAGCCAGGAGTAACCCCTGAGCACTGCCGAGTGTGACCCAAAAACCACAAAAATAAATAAATAAATAAATAAATAAAATCTTAATGTATTACAGTCGTTAATTTTTTATCTATATACCTAAACAAAGTTATAATATTAGCTCCTTACAGGTACACACACACACACACACACACACACACACACACACACACACTGCATCACACTGTTCTTCCCTTTTTAAAATTTTTGTACAAGTCATTATTGGTGAGGATTTATTTTCTAACCAATAAAATGACAAATTGAACAGAAAAGTTGTGAAAGCATTTGCATCTTGTCTTGCTTTGAAAAATAAATGAGACAGAAGAGAGAAAACGTGAGGTCAGAGGATAATTTAAGGAATGGGATGGGAGAGGGGAAAGTACAGAAAAAGCAAAAATAATAACTTTGCAAGACTCACCTCTTAGAATGAATTGGTTTAGCTACCTGCTTATGAACCCATCTTATAAATTGCCACACATTAGCAGGCATAAGAGGCACCACAGGGAGGTGTTAAAAGTCTGGTTTTGCAGTTGATAGTGTTAGATTACTGAGAGTTTTACTTAAAACAGGTCCAAAGGCTATAACTGCAGTGCTGCCTGTGCATACCTAGTCCCTTAGTTGCTCTAAATTGCATGACTTAGAGCATAATTGTCGTTCTTTTGGTTTCATAGTTCCATTTCTAGAAGATGCATGATTAAAAATCCTATTTTCTTTCTGCTTGTCAAGTCTTAATCAGCTATCATGCTGGGCTCACACGAATTCTTTAAGATTCAGTCTGCTTTTCGATTAGATTAGAGTAGAAATGGGATAGGGAACAGTATTTTCTTAGGTTTCCTTAAACACAAGTCTTTCCCTTTTGCTAAATTTCAGTCAGTTTATAATCAATTAGCTAACTAGCTCCCCCTCTTGAAACTTTCCATTCAGGGGAAAAAAAAAAAAAAAAAGAACTGCAGGATGTAAAGGTGGACAAATAGCAAGCAGATTGCTCTTTGATATGGCCATTCTTGCAGGTGATCATGCAAGAGGATGGGTGACCTGGGAAGTATATAATTGGGAATCTATCCAGAAGTAAACTATGCAACTAAGCTATGATTTTCACTGTGTGTAGAGTTTTCAGTTAAGCTTTTTGCTTACATTCTTTTGACACAGACTAGCAAGGAGAGTAGATAGGTTTTAAGCTCCTGGACTCACATATGCAAATCATGTGTTCTACTTGAATATTGTTTTGAGTAAATTTTGTCACACTTGTGTATTTCTTCCCCTATCCCAAACTTTATCATTTCTGTGTGACAGGCTCTTAAGAGCTTAGGTAGGAAAAATTGAGACATACATATCATAAAAAAAAATCAGTGTTTGTGATTCTATCAGAATTTTTTCCTGAAATGCCATATAAATTATTTTGTGATTTTTCCTTTTCATCGAGTTTCTCTTTTTGTTTTTAATCTCACATTAAAAGCAAGACAATTTTTTTTGCCTATCTCAAAAACTCAAGAATTGGATCCATTATAAAGAATATAATATAGATCTTTGAGTCCTTAGGTGGCATTTATCTCATAGAGGTTAATAACAATGAAGAGATGGACTAGAAAATAATCTATACTGCGGTAATAGACTGATATTTTACATTTCTTCTAGCTCAGTTCTATATTTAAATTATGCAGAGATTATAACTTATCACTTACATCTGGTTTTCTCAGAGATTCTGATTCCAGTAATTTAACATTCCAGGTGATTCATACATGTAGCCCTGGGACAAGGGTTGAGAAACCACATTCTTGTTTGATTTTTGATTTTTCATGCTCAGAATATTCACCTGATGATTCTCCAAGTGACACTCATTGCCTGATTTCAAGCCCTTGTTCTCACACATGCAATACGTGCATTTTATTTGAATCTTGAGAATACTGTTTTAAGTAAATTGTGCCATGATTGTGTGTGTATTCCCTATACCAAACTTTATCAGGTAATAATTGATACACAATTGCTTAAAGGACCTTCTAGCCATAAAGGTAACCATTGAATTCTGCAGGTTCCATCCTGGTCTTAATTTTACTACAATGTACCTTCCTGGAACCTAAGTTTCATTTAAAGAAATGACTGATACTGTTTTGAAGACTACCAGCTCAATGCCCTCTTGGCTATGCTATATGTGCAAATAATTTCTTCTCATAAATATATCTGCCACAAAGAAATAGGATTCACATATAGGATTTCATATGACTACTTCAAAAGACCATTCCCCAAATATGCTTAGATTCTAAATCACTGGGAAAGTCAAGGTTGCACAGTTTGAATCTTGAGGTGGATACAGTTTAGATTCCAAGTAACAAAGTGGATTTGTACTGGTGACATGCATTCATCCATCTTTGCTTTCCAGTTATGCTGTGTGGAGAGGGATAATAGTGGACAATTGTCAAGAGACATCAGCTACCTTAGTTGATCTACATATATAGGATGTTATTTGGTTCTATCAAAGAGTAACCCCTGAGAACTATGTTTCTAGGTCATAGAACAAAAAGAACGTAGAATTTGGGGCCAGAGTGATAGCTCAATTATATGGAGTTTGGCTTTCATGGGGCAGATCCAGGACGAACCTCAGTTCAATCCGCCAGCGTCCCATATGGTCCCCCAAGCTGGGAGCCATTTCTGAGTGCATATCCAGGAGTAACTCCTGAGTATACCGGTTGTGACCCAAAAAACAAAATAAATAATTAAAAAATAACCTAGAAATTGGCATGAAAAACTGACTTGCCGCCATTCATAAAGTCTGAGCTCCTTTCCCAGGAGAATGGAAAGTGGAACTGTCCAATACCCTAGCCCTTGGTAGGATTGAGGTGCATTCTGTTTCCTCCACTTTTGGCAGTCATAAAAAGCTTAGTGCTTTATCTCCAAATAACCTACCACTGAGATAACATTGGCCAAAGCATCAGTGCCAGTCCAAAAGGATTCTATAGTTCTCAGCATGGAGGAAAGTGTAGCTCTGACCTTCATTCTTTAAATCATAAAGATGACTACTACACTTTTACTTTCTCATCTATAAGGGGAGATCAAACTAGGTTCAGTTCTCAAATTCCCAAACAAACCTTCTTAGTCTTATTCAATCTTTATTAAGCAGAAATTGATGGAGAACATTATATTTATTTTAGTTTTTCTTTGATTTTGATTTTGGGATAAAAATCAGTTCAATCTTAGGGCCAAAGAGATAACTCAAAGGTTCGGCACATACTTTGCATGTTGGAATGGCATTTTTGACCTAGTATATCTCATAGTCCCTATACATAACTGTGAGAAACTTCCAAATACTTTCAATTATAGTCCAACTTCCCAAGAAAAACAATTAAGAACTAAGCATAACATACTAAATAATAACAGTTACTAAATAAAGCATTATTTGTAGCTTTTTAAGAGTATAGATTTCTGGTATTTAATACTCTTTCAAAATCCAGTGAATTATGTCAGATTCAATAACTCACATTCAATTTAATTAAGTCAACCAGTTTCTTTCAAATCTGGAAGTAACCTGAGACTATTTGTCTTTGGAGATGAGTGAGATTAAACAAAAAATCATTGGTCTTAAGACTACACAGTGAACCTAACCATAGCAAGGAATAGCTTTGCATTAATACATGACTATTTTAATAATACATTGTCCACTTCAAGATTCATGAGTACTTCATTTCACAATGGTGTTAAAACTAAACTCTTTTTCACTGTCTTTCACTTAGCACATCTTCAAGTAGCATATAACTTTTATGAACTCATAGTGAAATAGATATTAGAAATGAAACAACATATATATGTGTATACACACACACACACACACACACACACACACAGAAAAAGGATTCAAACTATTAGCTGAGACGATGCTGTTTGCATGCTGTTAGTGTAAAGGTTTCTTGCAATAAAATAGCTGGATTGAGTTTGTGGATAGCCAACCCCTGTCAGCTACTGAGGCCATCTGGATTGTCTATGTGGAAACCAGATTGCCTGTTATGTCCACCAAGTGAATTGTCTTTGCCCTGGAAAAAAAATCAACAAAAGAACCCTGTTATCTCCCTGTCTTCTTTTGTGGAAATGAGCTCTCTTCCAACTTGCAGTGGTGGCACCATTTCTAAGTCATCTTTGCAAATCTGGAGGGTGACAGCTGCCAGGGGGTTATTTGACAAGAATCCAATGAGAAAGGAGAGAGTTCCAGATGAGAAAACAAAACAACAAGACATCCAGTGTGCTAATTCTCTAGCATAGTTAACAAAAGTGTAAGAATACAATACCTATTTATTAGCTAAATAGCAATCCTCTTCTGAAATTTCCTTAGCTAAATAGAAGATGGAAGTTTTGGGTCGTTTGTCTGTAGAGCTCCCACACTCTGCAACTCCCTTTTCTTTGTTTCCAAGAATAAGAACTCACAGAAAGGCTGAAAAAAAACTTTCCTTTTAAAAAATGAGATAGTTAGGTTTAACATTTAATTAGGGTGTTGGTCTCTGTTTTGGATTAGTGAAATGTCACCTACTTAGATAGTGGTTATTCTGACTCTTTTAAGTTTTGTTTTGTTTTGTTTTGTTTTTGAGTTACACAAATTTAACAGGGAATCTTTGTGCTGTGCTAACCTAGAGGAGCAAAGTGAGCGTCTTTCCAGAATAGTGTTCTGCTCTCAGAGGAGTATAGCAAGGCAAATATTTTCCCCAGTAAAATGACAGCCATTTATCAGATCAACTGTAGTAATTATACATCAGAATTTTATACTGATTCATAAAATATCACTCCTCGTAAAGCACATAGTGAAATAGATTTTCAAGCTGCTCCTAGAGGAAATATCTACCAAATATTTTTATATGCTTTAAAATCATTTGTTAATTTTTTATTATGTTTCACACATCTTACACTGACTGCTACTCCAAACTTGTGTGTGAAAGGAACTATAAACAATCAAATAAAATAATTTAAAAAAATCGCACCATCTTTAGGCTTCATCTTGATATCAGAATAGTTATAGCAGATTTTTTCCACTGACATTGAATTTATGTATGGATCATTCAAAAAGCTAAATTCTCATGCCGTCATTATTTAGATGACATATTAAAAATTTTTATCAAAGTGCCAATATTTATAAACTTATTTGGAATTGTGTTTCAGGCATAAAATACTCCAGCACCAGTTTCATCACTAGTGTCAACTTCTCTTCACTAAGTTCCCAAATTTCTCTCCTAAATGTCAGGATGCCTCTTTAACCAAAACATTTTTAAGTTTGGTTGTTATAGTTTGGATTTCATGCTTTTAGATTTGTTGCTTCTGTGGTTCTGATAGATATATATACCATGCATCAATACTGCCAATATGTCCAAGAACTCTAGCCCTTTTACCTCATATCTGTTTCCTCTTACTTTCTCCTGGCTTTCTTTTTTTCCCCGTGTAGTTCTTCAACTGATGTAAGAGGTCCATCACATAGGAAAGCAATTCAACCACAGATTTAAATGTTATTCTCAAGGCGATAGTAACAAAAATAATATTTGACTAAATATCTGGGCACCTTTCTTAGGCTCAAATTAATGGAAAAAAATTAATCAACATATTGGTCTTTCCCTTCTGTCTCTAGGATTACCCCTACCCACACCTACTGGTATCTCTCTATCCTCCATCTCTAACTTGCTTCTGAATCACATGGAAGAAAATCTTAACTTTTAAAAGTTCTATTAGTAAAAGTAGAAGTTGCAGGGTTTTTTTTTTTTAAATCCTAGTATTTCTTGTCACTTGATATATGTTAACTTTTATTTATTTTGTGGGCAAAGGACCCTTCCAAACAGTGATCTTCAGGAGATTCAGGAGGCTCTCCAGGGAGTTCAATGTAAGGGCTCAAGGATGCAGTATTGCTCATACTTTGAAGTGCTTGAGGTTAACTCAGGAATCCCAGTGGAGCTTGAAAAATTCCAAGACTGCACCCTGTTGTGCTTGGGACACTAATTGGTGTCAGAGATCAAATCTAGTAGACCACGTACAAGGCACATGCTTTACTGCTAGTTTAATCTCTCTGCACTGAATTTATACCATTAACTTTTAATGAGATAAATCACATAGAGTGGTAGTCAGAACAAGAATTAGATCCTATGGGAGACTTGGGCCATTAATTACTGAATCCACCTTGGTTCAAAGAGACTTTGAGGATAAGGAGAATCAAGGGATACAGATTCATTGCTTAGAAAATAATTATGATGAAATATATATATCTTTGATTGATACAGCGGGTATATAGGAATTATAGAAATTGACATTATGTGTCGGAGAAAGCAGATTTGTCCTTGACTGGAGATTGAAATGGTAATAATCAGTAAAAATAATTCTCCATCCAGCAATGAATATAAATTCCTAATTGAGTAAACTCAAAGTATTTGCATTTGGGAATTAAACAAATAATGTTTCCCTAAGTAATAAAGGATGTTGTTAATTAAGCACTTCCTTAACTTCTCTGTGCCTTATGATTCCTCTGGAGTTGGAGGACACATTGAGGCCAGGTTGGTAGGTCATGGGAGTATCAGATCAAAAACAGAATTGGCAAAGGCAGATGGATGTCCTGAAAAGGAGAAGATAATCAAGTGTACAGGTTCACAAGTTCTTAGTGGGTGAGAGAAGGCTGATGATAAAAGTAAGGCAGGCCAAGTCTAAAAACTAGGGTGTTTAGCAAAGTGCAATTAGAGTCAAGCTGCTATGAATTTATGTCTTGTGTGACCTTGACAAGGACTTGTTTATCTTTATATCCAAAAAGTTGCATAATAATGACTTCTTCCATAAAAATATATTTGGCATGAAAGACTAACATATGGGAAAATAGCACAATATCTGGCATGGAATAAGTAGATGCTTATAAATGCTAGTTAGATCTGAGGATTAAAGCTATAGGCACATACAGGTATCAGCTGCCAGGAAAGGTGCCTAGGTTTCCTGTGAGATAGATGGATATGAATGAACACTCAAAATTTAGTGGTCAGAAATGTGTAAAGTGTCAGGGCACTATAAGTGTGTTTAAGACTCTCTATTATTTATATAAACCCTCATTTGGAAGCATCAGAAACAGGGATCTCCCTGTCCATTATTTTCTTTATTATTTAACACTACCTAGCTTTGAATTTAGCATGAACACAGGACATTGTGTTTTACAATAGTAATATAACTGTAGCTTTTTTCCTCTTGCTACACCAATCGCTAAGATAAAGTCTATATATGCCAGCTTGTGACATGAGCAGAAGCATCTGTGGCCCAGGTTGAAGCATCCTTTCTTAGAAATGAAAGCCCTAACATTCATAGCAGTAACAGTTAATGTGCTAGAGGACCTAGGAAGCACTTCATAGCCTTCTTTTTACATGTCAACCTGTAGGATAGACTCTATGATTCCCAATTTCTTCCCCTTTATAAGCCTGCTGTGTGCTAGGTGTTTGGTACTACAAATTACTTCAAAAATACCCAGGTCCTTCCCAAATTACTTTTGCTTCTATTGCTCCTTTAGTAATCTTGTTGATTATATGATTAAAAGATCGCCTGAATTTTATTTCCATTTTTGACAAGCTATAGTCAACTTAATACTGCCTGAGGAGGCATTCAGTTCTTGTGAGTGGGACATTCCCAGAGAACTAGAAGATAAGATATATTTTTCCAATGCATTTTGGGTTTTGGAATAATATTCCAATGTCATGCTTAAAGATTATGTCTATGTTTACTTCTTCCTCCACATTTCACAGATATCCTTTATTTTTTGTTGGTGGATAAATACCTGCAGGTTTTCACACCTGTTTTTCTTTCAGAAGAATACAAATCCAAAAACATAATCAGTTTCTTTACTGACAGGTGGATGTTTAGTAAAGTTTCATGGTAATTAAAACCATATTCTAAATATTTAAGTAAGCAACATAAAATATGTAAGTAAGTTTATACTCAATAATTTGGTGCATACTATGCAAAAATATCAATTTTAGAGACTTTTATTTGATTAAGGGAATTTACAAGCTTCTGAAAAATTGATAAGTTTATTGCTTTAGCTGCCCATAACTACTTCATTTTTGCATTAGACTAGAGTTAAAATGAACATATCTTAGATAAAGAAAAATAAATTGATAAAAAACATGTAGGATATTCATTTTCTATTAGATTTTCAAAGTGATACTAACAAATATAGATGCTATGATATTGCCAACCACTTTAAATTAGTGGACAGTATTTATGGCCAGGGATTAAAGAGATAAGAGGTCAGGTAAAGCATTTGCTTTGCATGAAGCCAGTCTTGGTTCATTCCTCAATACCACATATGTTCCCTACAACATCCCTGAGTACCAAACCAAAAATAAGCCCTGAGTACTTCTGAATGTACCCCAAACAAACAAACAAACAAAAATCTGAGTAAACAAAATATGTATCTAATTAACTATATTTGATATTAAATCTAGTCTTTTTTATTTGAGGAGCAATCAGAAGTTAGACATTAGCAGTCTGTAGAGAGTTAAAATAAAAGATGAGGTGATGGACAAGATCTGTGACAAAAAGTTGCATTCTTTCACATGAGATCAGTCTGCTATCTTGCGACCTAAATCATCTAGTATTTCCAATATAAAGCCTGTAATGCAGAGATGTGGAAAGTGCGCCCCTCCTCATTCAGGAAAGACTGCAAAATGCAGGTGTCAGAAATCTGCTTTTCTTTCCTCTTTTCTCCCTTCTATAGTAGTG
>PVKC010000358.1:43133-71098 GCA_004027635.1 Crocidura indochinensis | reverse complement strand
GAGAGCTAAGGAAGCTTGGAAAGCAAAATAACAAGGGGGGGGGGTGACTCTGGGAAGGAATGGCATGTCTCCCAACAACAGGAAAAGTGTATCAAATTCAGATCAAGCCAGTTACATTGTAGTCAACTAAGTTTTCCCTTGGCTTAACCCAAAGTTAGAGAGGCAAGGGCTGGGAGTGTCAGAGATACAGCCCATCAAATCTAATTCAGGTAGGACAGTCCAACAGCCCAGCCCAAACTCTAAAGAGCCACCCAAAGCATGAAAATACCATTCAAAAGTGTCTGATGCAGCACAGACTAACAGCTACCCAAAATGGTACTAATGAAAAGGATTTTTCCTAGTGACATTATAAGTGCCCTTCCAGTGCTCCAACCCTGGATCATGAATTACCCATTAGTAAGTTGGAAAAAATAAAGTGAGAAAGATGGAGTTAACTTGAGATCAAATTGAATTCATATCAGAATTGGGTATTTGTGGTTGAAATGAAGTAGACGCCTTTCTCTGAGCACCTGGAAAAAGAACAAGAAATTTTACTTATTTATATTTTCAAGACTAGACCTGATGCTCAGGGCTTACTTCTGACTCTGTGCTCAGAGATCACTCTTTGTAGTGCTCAAGGGATCATGTGTGGTGCCAACAATCAAACACAGGTTGGCTCTGGGCAAGGCAAGCTCCTTAACCTCTGTACTATTTCTCTGGCTCATGAGTTCTTTTATTGAAATTCCTCCTTAGAGCTCTCAATGCTCCATTGCTCTTTTGAAACCACTTATTCAAAAATAGTCAGTAATCTTTAAAAGGTAATGTTAAATAATGAGAAAATGAGTGGATTTATAATTATGAACTGGGAAATCAAAGTCTGAGTTCACAGTGAAAAGGTTGAGTGGCCTTAGATCAATCATTTAACCTCTCTGAACCTCAACCCCCACTCTCCACCACTATACATTTCAGGAATTTGAAGAGTTCAGTACAAAACTCTTGCTGGTTCTTAATGTTATTTGCCTTGGTTTAGAGTCTACACAAACAGACCCAGGGGTAAGGATTTCTGTGTGTTCAGAGAGGAGATCTTAAGAAAGTTAATAAAGCAAAAAAATGAGACAGATAGGAAGATAGTCAAGGGTATCTTATCAAGCCAGTGGAAAGAGAATGTAAGGCAAACTGGTCATTTAAATTTACCTAATAAGGGACCAGAGCAATGGTTCAGCTAGTTAAGTGCTTGCCTTGCATGAGGTCAACCCAGTTCAATCCCTGGCCTCCCATATGGTTCCCCAACCACTGCCAGGAGTGATCTTTGAGCATAGAGCAAGGAACAAGCCATGAGCCTGGCTTGTACTGAACTCTTCAAATATAGGGTAAAAATCAATAAAATCAAATAAAATCTTCTAGTACTACATGAAAATATAAAAAAGAACAAGTGAAACTAATTTTTATTACTCACCCAATTCAAGATTACATTTTAACACATATAAATCATTAGACAAGATATTTATACTTTTTGCCTGCATCTTCGAAAGCCTGTGGGTATTTTATTTTTAATTCTTAAATTTTATTTTAGGCACTGTGATTGACAGCACTGTCAATGGTAGGGTTTCTTGCATAAATCATCCCAGCCCAGGTGGGTATTTTATACTTTGAGGACAGCTCGATTTGGACACTAAACTTTTATCTTGACATATATTGAGAGTTCATAAAATCTACAGTTGAAGAAGTAGGCTCCCAGAGCCAAGGTTGTCCAAATCAACTTCCAACGTTTTCCAATAACTGAAGCAAGGAACGGTTTATTTAAATGTATTAAAATCAAATACAGTTGCAGCTCCAGTTTCTGTGTTACAGTCTTTGTGCTCAGTGGCTCCATGAGGCTAGTGGCAGCTACAACAGACAGTGCAGATGCAATCAAACTTAGTCTACCTGAGGAGCAGTTGTTTGGGCATTTATTTACCTCCTGTGATCTCATTGGTTACTGAATGTTTCTGGGGCCGTTGACAGCTGTGTTCATAACTGAGCTTGCTTACCACCAGAACAAAGCTGCTTGCAGAGAGGTGCAGGTGTTCACAGTAAGAAGCCTTCTGCACAGAGATGGATGCCAAGGGGATGTGGGCAGAGTGCTGATGGCGTCTGCTGCACTATGTGACCTCCATTTTCTCATATACTGTCATTTTGTATCAAAATCTCTTTGAAATTTTCGGACGGATATGACATATCAATGTTTATGTTTTCAAATAATCCACTCTGTCCCTGGCTATTGATGTCACACTGGGTGTCCCTTATCCCAGCTTTTTTTTTAGTTTGTGGGCCACATTTCAGCTACTTCCTGAGAGCTTACATAAAAAGCCATGCAGTCATGAAGGTAGAAACTGTCTTAGTCAGGGGGCTAAGGGATGTAATTTGTGGACATTTCCATTTCTGTCTTTAATTTTAGGAACAAAGAAAATACCCAGATAAATTGTAGACCTCAGCTTGTAATCATTGCTATAAGGTGACTGAGACATTAATCCCCAGAGCACCCAGTCAAACTGATCCCATAAATAAAATGAAGTCTTAATTCAGTGTCTGATTCTTTGGTCCTTTCCCCTGAACCCCTGCTTTGCTAATGTCTCAATTCCTGAATTTCAGGCCAACCTCTGTTCAGTCAGCCAGCTTCCCTGTGACTATGCCCCACCTCCTTGCTCCAGGGCTCCCTGCCCCCTTTTATATATTCCTCAATGTATCTTGGTTTCTGGCCTGTATGAGACTAAACTCTCTGGTTATTCAGCCTGCCACATTGAATCTTCTTCCATATTTTCCCTCTGGGCTTATGCCACATAATTGAGTAGGTCATTTGTGGGGGTAATGAGGGCCTCCCAAGTGGTGCTTATTGGTACAGTAAGATTCTACCAACTGGACTAGATAATCCAATACAATGAGCTGCAAAACTGCTATCTCTGCTCAATGGTTCCCCAAAAGACCAAATCCAATAGTTCTTTCTGAGCAATCAATTTAATGATAGAATTAAGGTTTTTGAGTATGCAAGGCTTACACTCCAAACCCTGAAGCCCACTGAAGGTGCCTTAATTCAGATCCCTGTTTCTGCCTATCTATCCCATACTATTGCACTACCCAGAGGTCATATGACATCATAGCCTAAAAGTGGAATAGGATTTACCTCTCTTCAAGACTCTTGGATGCATATGCAGCAAAGACATTTGTTTCGCCTCTAGTCTTCACAAGTAAGTCAAATTCATTTCTTACAATCCTATACTTGATATCTGAAAATGTGTTCAGGAAAATTAAAACTGTTTTAGATAGGCTCAGGTGATGAAGTGACTTAAAAGTAATTCTTGAAAAACACTTAGAGGTAAGATTTGTGTATCTGAGAGAATTTACAGTTTGTGAGCAGAGATAAGCACCCCAAAAAATAAATACTTGATGGCCTGTATGTTCTGTTGTGATGATTCAGTTCTGTCACTGTAGCTCGAAAGCACCTTCAGATACTTCAGATACTCTTTCAATGAATGGACATGACTGTGTTCCATGTTAGACCCTAAAATGTTGTTGGACCCTAAAATGCGAAGTTCATACATTTTTCTGTAACATGAAGATGAGATTCTTCTTTTAGTTTTTTTCAAACTTTAATAATTACAAACATAAAGAGCAAAAGAAGGCAGGCAATGGACAGGTGTGTCTGCCAACTGCCACAGCTCCCAAGTCCATGGTGTAGTACTATTTGAGTTCAGAGACAAACGTCTAGATACTTAAGGAAGAAAGACAATCACTGAGTTCCCCTTATAGAAAAATCAAAACTTAAACAGAACCTAGAATGTAGTAAATGAATTTAGACAAAGGGAAGAAAGAAAGCAGTTTCAGTTAGAATAATGCTATCCAAGTAAAGAGTAGGTCATGGTTATGCAGAATAGAGTAGAAGATCCTTGGTATTGGGTTAGAGTTATGGTATAGGAGTTAAGGCATCTCTTGTCTTGTGCAAGAGGTGACCCTGGTTTGTTTCCTGGCACCACCAGGAGCAATCCTTGAACAGAGCTGAAGTAGCTCTGAGCATTTCTAGGTGTGCCTTTTCCTACTTCCATGCCCCCACAAATACAATATTACTTAGTATTCACTGACTTTTAGACCTCTCAAAGTTGAATAGATGAAAAAGTGAACATTGCTCTTCATGTTAGAATATCCTTACAGAAGTGCTTTTAGAAAATATCAAACTTTCTTCTTAAAGCTTCCATGACTCAAACTTTCAAATTTGTCTCCTCTATACTTTATTTTTATTTTGGCAAGTATTCTCAGGTCTAATTTTACAATCTGATTTGTATTCTATAACTCATTATGCAATGCTTCCATTGAGGTTTACATCTCAATGAATATATGTCACTTCTAAAATTTAATTTTGTTCTAATTTCATGGTGACCTCTACCTTCGTTACGCCTGAACTTTTTTAAAAAGTGGAAATATAGTAGTGGGTAGGGCATTTGCCTTCCATTCAACCAAACCAGATTCAGTCCACAGCACCATATATGTTCCCTTAGGTGCTCCAGGAGTGATCCCTGAGGACAGCCAGGAATAGCTCAGAATACCACCAGGTGTGCCACAAACATCCTCCCTTCCTTCCCCCGCAAAAACTAAAAGTTAAATATGGAGAAAGAAGAGATAGTACAGGGCTAAGACACTTGCTTTGCATGTTGTCAACTCTGATTAAATCACTGGTGCTGCATATGGTTCCCTGAGATTCACCAGGAGTAATCCTAAGCACAGAACCAGAGATAACCCCTGAACATTGCCAGGTGTTATTTCCTTCCAAAATAAATAAATAAACACAGTTCAAAGAAATAAAACAGGAGGTAAGGCACTCGCCTTGCATGCAGACTGATTTGATTTTCAGTCCTGCATATGGTCCCTTAAGAACATCCAGGAGTGACTGCTGAGCCCAGTCAAGAGTAGCAAAAACAAACAAACAAAAAAACCCAAACATACAGAAAAAACATACATGCAAAAATACATGTAATTAAGAATCCTTCCTTTTTATGTCAGATTGTTTTATTTTCTCTAGGTTTCCAAGAGATAATTTTCTTGTTACATATGATGGTGTTTTCGCTAGGCAGCTTTTGTTTTTCATAATAAACTGATACTCAGTGAAAAAGAGCTGTAGGTATGTGTTTGATCTCTTATCAGGTATATTTTTCTCATTCATGACGTCCCACCCAACACACACACACACACACACACACACACACACACACACACACACACACACACACACACACACGGCAAGCTACCTTAACATTCCCATTGGCTGATGCCTAGAGTCACTTTTGTTCTAGCTCTCTGCCTAGAACTAGCAATGAGTCTTTCTTTACTATGTCAGCTCTGCCATTACAGCTACAGTCTTCTGCTGTGGATCCTTTGGTCTGCATGTGAGAACTTCCTATTTTGTTTCCTTTTCATTGGATTTTATATCATCCACACGTTTTGAAAATTATGCCTCAAGCATAATTTTTGTATAAGTCTAAAGGGAGTCTTATCATGCCCATTTATCTAACAAGTTCTCTAGAAAACCTAGAAAAATTAACACTTTTAATATTTAAGAAGAGGAAAAATTTGAGAGGCCACAGAACATAAAACTTTCAAATATGAACAGGAAGAGTGTAAGAAATTTAAAACAAAAATAGGGGGTCTAAAGAGATAGTACAACTAATATGACGTTTTCCTTGAACACTGGAGATCTGTGTTCGATTCCTTGGCATCATATATGATCCTCTTGACCGGAGAGAGAGAGAATGAAGGTAAGGCATTTGCCTTGCACGCAGAAGGAAGTGGTTCGAATCCGGGCATCCCATATGGTCCCCCGAGTCTGCCAGGAGCGATTTCTGAGCGTAGAGCCAGGAGGAACCTCTGAGCACTGCCATATGACCCCCAAACCAAAGAAACAAATAAAAAAACCAAAAATCAAAAACAAAACAAACAACCAAAAACAAAAATAAAAACAAAAACCATATATGGCCCCCTGCATCCTGCAGGAGTGATTCCTGAGCTCAGAGCCAGAAGTAACCCCTGAGCACTGTCTTGTGTAATCCAAAAACAAAACAAAACAAAAATGAACAAGTAAAATACAGTTAATTAGATTTCCTTATAGACATAGGATTCATATTTGAAATACAAATTTTCTTTTTTTTTATTTTGAAATTATATTTACAGAAGATATGCAAAGGTAGTGAATTCACCATACATTCCTCTTTATATAGTTGCCCCTAATTCAGCATCTTACATAGCCATGATGCAATGATCAAAAGTAAGAACCAAATAAACTAAATTACAAACTAAATTGTAAATTTATTCAGATCTCACCATTTTCACTAATGCTTTTTCTTCTGTTCTAAAGTCCAGATGGGATTCCTACTAAGGTTGGTGGAGTGTCTTCCTAGTCTTCTCCAATCAACGTCAACCTCACAGTTTAGTATGGTCTTTTAAGACCTTGAAACTTGATAAGCACAAGCCAGTATATAATAAAATACCCCTCACTTTGCATTTATTTGGCACTTTTTCATGATCAGTTTGAAGTACACTTTAATGAGACCATATCACAAAGGTAATTATCCTTCTGATAAAATGATCAAGGGTGCAAGTCAAGACTGGTGAAATTAGCATTGATCACTAGATTAAAGAATTATCTGCCTTGACTTTAGGTTTTTTTAATTCCTTTTATCATTTGGGGGGGAATTTAAAGTATGAAGTCTAAAAAATATCCATTATCCCTTTAAATTTTTGTTGATTTTACGTTTAGATGAATCCTGTCTACAGAAAATAGTTCTATTGACATTTTGCTATTTTTTTTTACGTCCTTTGTTTTTATTAATTGGAGGGTTGGTTTTGTTTTTTGTTTTGTTTTTGTTTTTGAGGGAGTGTTTTAGGTCACAACTGGTACTGCTCAGGGTTTACTCCTGGCTCTGCACTCAAGGATCACTACTTCTATTTTTTAAGGATGCTGGGGATTGAACTGGGTTGGCTGTGTACAAAGCAACAAATTACCTAGTCGAATGACTCTCTGGAACAAAGCATAATTATAATTTCTCCATTTTTTTAACTTACATTAGTAAAGACTTGTGACATGTTTTGTTTCATATTTCATTGTTATATTTTGTTGCAATCATTCCAGCTTTGACCACTGAATGCTGTTTTAGAATCACTGCTGTGTGCTTTTATCAGAGCTCCTTCATTTTTATAGTATTTCCTTGCTTTTTGAAGGGTCTTCATTTATCTTCAGGCTCATCCTGTAATATTCCTGCCCCAGTCCTGGACCCAATCACTTTTCTAAGCATCTGTGAAGAAGTCTTAAATCATAGAGTTGAATAATTGAGAACTCTCTATTCTATCATGGGAATGTGGCCATCAGAAAAGAGATGGAAAGGCATTGGGAGTAAGCCAGCATCCAGGAATTGATGACAGATTATAGGAATTGAGTATCAATTCCTGTCAGGAAAGCATGATGTCAGAGAAACCAAGAAAAGACAACTTCAGGCTCAGTGGTAGGTTCCCCTATAAAGCATCCCTCTTGTTTCCCACTTTCTGCTATTCCCATTCCTTCTGTGCTCAGGGATCACTCCCAAAATAATTCAGGGGACTATAGAGAGTGCTAGGAATTAAACCCATGTTAGGACGTGAAAGGCAAAAGACCCCTCTCTTTCCATTCAATCTTCAGAAGAACAGTATCTTCTGTGGCACAAAAATAAAATAATGATGATAATGATGATGATGATGATGATGATGATGATAATAATAATGATAATAATGATAATAAAACCAGTATCTTCCAGCAGGGTAATTCTCATAGTTTTAAGCAAACTAAATCACAATTGCATTACTATAGCACCTCACTAAACAAATTTAAGACATGGACTTTATAACTTCATCCTTCCAAGAAAACTTCCCCCTCTTCTCTCAAATCCATGCAACAACCACCTTTTCCTTGAACCTTATTCCCAAATTCTCATTTGCATCTACACTTCGTTTTGCTTCTTTTTTTGGGGGGTGGGGGTGCAGGGCTATACCTAGGAGTATTCAAGGATCAGTCCTGGCTCTGTCCAGGAGATCCTCATGGAGACGTATGGATTGCCCAGAATTGAACACTGGTCAGTTGTGTGCTAGGCATTTTTCTATTTATTATACTATCTCTCAATCTCTCCTTTATTTTTTTAAATTATTTTTGGGAGGGGTGTCTGTGGAAGACCTTGATAGGGAGTCAATGTTGCTCCTTTCTTTTTTTTGGGGGGGGGGGTTAAGAATGGTTCTAGAGTCTTAAGCATGCTTGCCAGGAAGGAGTTTACCATTGTGCTATAACATTTGCTTTTAATACTTATCTCATTCTCATATACTTAGCATATGGATTACATTCTTTTGAACAAATTTTTCTATCTATTTTATACTAATCTCCAAACAATATTGTATGTTGTTTAGGCCTGGGGTCATACCATAAGCCCTTTATTCAAGAGTTAGCAATATCTAAATTCAGAATAGACATTGAGTAAATATGCCAGTTTAACATGCAAAACAGCAAATCAAACACTACAGTGAGTCATCAAAGAGACAATTGAGTACTGGGAAGTTTCCAGAAGCTATCTTATCTATGCAGGAATGCTAAAAACTACTTCTTAAGACACAAAGTTAGACTTGCTATGCAAATGGTTTATGACTTTGATGGCATTCCAAGAAAATGTATCCCTGAGCCAGGACAAATCTTATTTTCTCGCCAGAAAATAATTCATTGGGATACTTCTGACATATTTATTAATAAAGCAAGCCACTATTTTTTACTTTGCTTTGTTTTAATAGTAATTGTGTTATGAGTTTCCAATATTATTTAGCCTACAGTCTTATTTTTGAAAAAAAAATTACTTAATATTTTCCTATGAATCTACTTTCATTAAAACAGAAATAATTTATTCACTTTCAATCCCTTTTGTGCCACAAAAAATTTTTACATCACCAGGTTTCAATGGAATATTAAATAGGTATACAAATCAAACATTTACTGATTTAAAAAAAATCACAAAGTCACAAGTGAAACTATTTTAAAACTATTTTTAACATTTTCCTCAACGGCCACATTCAGTTATGTGACTCCAGATAAGAAGCCAGGCTTTAAGTGAACAGAAAGCACACTTAATTGTATCTGAGGCTGATATCCTTCGTGTTCTTCCAGCATCCCCAAGTGAGATATCACCAACTTTGGAAACACTGAATTATTCAATATATTTCCATTTAAAAAATAAAAGCAAAAACTACCTAACAGAATAGTATAAAGCTATTATATTTTCAAATCACAAATGGGAGATTATTGATGAAATTCATAGCTTTTATAAAGATAAATGATTTTACTTTTTTAATTAAAAACAAAACCTATTTGTTCAAAAGAAAAGATAAGCAAAAGGGAAACAATCCCATAATCCTAATACTCAGAATAGACTCCATTAACATTCTTCTAAACATTCTTCTAGCTTTAACACATAATTCAATTAACATTTTATTGTATAATATACCATCAGTATATAAATGCATGTGATCGCTTTAAATAAATTATTTTAAAATTTAATTCACTGAATGCTTCTCATTTCTCATATTTTTTAATATTTCTACATTATTTCCCCGTGTTAGTGAGTGAACTTTTATAAGTTAGGCTATAATTGATTAGTTTCTATGTTTGGACAAGTGGATGTTTATTTCCTATGCCACAAATTAACCATGCCACAATGAGCTCAAATATATTTATTTCCTTAAATTTCTTTTTCTTTTTTTTTTTTTTTTTTTTTTTTTTTTTTTTTTTTTTTTTTTTTTTTTTTTTGGTTTTTGGGCCACACCCGGTGACGCTCAGGGGTTACTCCTGACTATGCGCTCAGAAGTCGCTCCTGGCAGGCACGGGGGACCATATGGAGAACCGGGGGATCGAACAGCGGTCCGTCCTAGGTTAGCGCAGGCAAGGCAGGCACCTTACCTCCAGCGTCACCGCCCGGCCCCCAATTTCCTTAAGTTTCTAAAAGTGTCTGTCTGAATGGCATATAGTTATTATTATTTTTTATTTTGGAGAGCAATGGTTGGCAGTACTCGGAATTATTCCTGACTTTGCATTCAGGGATTACCTTTGGTAGGGTTTCGGGAGCTCATTAGGGTGCCGGGGATAAACCCAGGTTGGCTGCATGCAAGGCAAGAGCTTTGACTGCTTTACCCCCCAATTGTTATTTTGTTTTGTTTTGTTTTGTTTTTGTTTTTTGGGTCACAGGAGCTACTCCTGGCTCTACGCTCAGAAAACGCTCCTGGCAGGCTCAAGGGACCATATGGGATGCAGAGATTCGAACCACCATCCTTCTGCAACACCCTACTTCCATGCTATCTCTCCAGCCCCTACAACTGTTAGCTTTAATTTTTCACCTATAGTCAATTCACCATCTTATTCTATGGTAATTAAAGCAACTTTAAAACAATATATAATATCTTCTTTTTCTGTGTGTTTTTGTTTTCGGGCCACACCCAGTGATGCTCAGGGGTTACTCCTGGCTATTCGCTCAGAAGTCGCTCCTGGCAGGCACGGAGGACCATATGGGGAACCGGGGGATCGAACCGCGGTCCGTCCTAGGTTAGCGCAGGCACCTTACCTCCAGTGCCAGTAATTTCATACTTATATTCCTTTTGGCTTGGGGGTCACACCTGGAAGTGGTCATACTTATATTCCTTTTGGCTTGGGGGTCACACCTGGAAGTGGTCAAGGAATATGCCTACAAAGTGTGGGGGTTCTGACACTAGAGAGTACTCAGAAGATTAAACAGAAGCTAAAGAATGAAAAGGAAGAACTCTGAGCCTTTGAGCCATTTCACTGACCCCTCATTTCACTACTTCCAAAGGAAGTACTTCTCTCTAGTCACTCTCTAAAAGAGTTTAAATAAAGCTACACTTTCTTTTTTCTATTGTTGGAGTGCCCCTTTTCTTGCAACTTTGATTAATTTTTTAAATATATTGCTTCCCTGATATAAAAAATGCAAAACAACACGCATTATTTAGTGTAAGTTGCAAGCAAACAAAGTGCAAGGTCACTTGAAATAAAAAGTCCAAGGGAGCACGGCTACTGCTAAGAACAATAATGACACGTATTAATTAGATTTCTATTTATAAACCTCTTGTCAAGAACAAATTTTTAGAATATTTTCTTATTTAGTAGTGTTAGTATTTTACTCTTACACTAGATTTGTCTTATAGAAAAAAGTTTGTCAGAGCTAGAGAAATAACTTAACAGACTAGTGCATGGTTTGCATTATTAGACACCTGCTTCAATACCCACCACATAATCTCCATGAACAATTCCAGCAATAACCTTTGAACCCTGGAGCAGACCAGGTTGAGCTGCCCCCAAGATTGCTTGGCTCTTGTTCAATAAAACAAAACAAAAAATAAAACAAAACCAAACAGCATAGAGGTAAGGCATTTGCCTTTCATGCAGAAGGTCATTGGTTCGAATCCCAGCATCCATATGGCCCCCGGAGCCTGCCAGGAGCGATTTCTGAGCATGGAGTCAGGAGAAACCCCTGAGCGCTGCTGGGTGTGACCCAAAAACCAAACCAAAACAAAACAAAACAAAAACAATAAATCTGTGAACAAACAACTAAGAGATAGTCATCACATTTGTAAAAATTTCCAAGTGGAAATGTGATCATTTATAATTTTTCAGATGGTCAACTCCAAACAAAAGAATTTGAAACATGCATATTTACATTTTGATGCCCCCCCAAAAGAACAATAAAAAATTAAAAGCAAATCAATAGAGCAAAGATAAATTAAATCTAACACTTCGCTGCTGTATCTTCACATTTGGTTATGGAAACTTGTTCTGCCCTGTTTGAGATATGTCTTTGTTGCAAATACACATTCAAATATAATTTATGTAAAATATTAAGATGATTAATAATTTCTACAACTATTGATATTTATTTCAAGAGGAAAAAAATGAACACAAGTATTTAGAACAGCCATTGTTATGTGAGAACCCTGGGTTTGAGCCCCAAATTCACATGATCCCCTGAACGAAGTAGTGAGCTGAGAATAGCCTTGAACACTACAGTATCTTTAAGTAAATAAATAAGGTTTTAAAAAAAAGAAGCTTCTATATATACATATATATACTTTATTCTTATTTATACTTATTTACAAATAAGTATAAATACTTATATTTATACTTTATAATACTTATTTATACTTCTATATATAATTTATTGTTTTTACAGATAAAGATCAGAAAAATGATGTAGGTTAAGTTTATTTTCAAACAATGAACATTTTTTTAAAGCAGTCCTTATTCTCCTTCAAAGATATAGAAAGTTGAGGATGAAAATCAACCTACCTTTGTTTTCCAACTCACATAAAATCAAATACTAAATCTCAATAAGGTTGGTTTAAAAGGTCTTTTTAACAAGAATTTATTTAAAACACTGTGATTTATTTTACAGTTATTCAAAATTGACTTTTAGACATAAAATGTTTTAGCAACAATTTCATCACGAGTGGCAACCTCCCTCCACCAATGTTCTCAGAGTCCATCCTATACACCTCCCTAATCCCTTCCCACCTTACCTGCCATGATAACAGGAATCTTTTTTAAGTTTTGTTGCTAAAGTTTGGGTACCATAATTTCAGTGTTGTTGACTCTGGTTTGAATATTTAGTTTTGCCCTTCCTTAATACCACCAATGTACCCGAATCTCTCTCTTTTTTTTTTTTTTTTTTTGGTTTTTGGGCCACACCCGGTGACGCTCAGGGGTTACTCCTGGCTATTTGCTCAGAAGTCGCTCCTGGCAGGCACGGGGGACCATATGGGGAACCGGGGGATCGAACCGCGGTCCATCCTAGGTTAGTGCAGGCAAGGCAGGCACCTTACCTGCAGCGCCACCGCCCGGCCCCCATACCTGATCTCTTAACCTCCGTCCCATTATTTCACATGTCTTTCTCGTCTTGCACTTTTTTTCTTTCCTTCTCATCATACTCTAGGCATAAGTGTGTTCTAGACAACCCCCATTTAAAGCATCTGTTATTTTATATACTACATATAAGAGATATCATCATTTATCCCTTTTGTTTTTGTTTTTGGGCTACACCGGTTGACACTCAGGGGTTACTCCTGGATATGTGCTCAGAAATCGCTCCTGGCTTGGGAGCTGGGGATTGAACTGCAGTCCATCCTAGGCTAGTGCTTGCGAGGCAGTTGCCATACCTCTAATGCCACCACTCTGGCCCCATCTTTTATTCTTTTACTTTAGGGTTACTTCATTTAACGTATCTTCTAGTTCCATCCATGTTTGCAATGAATTGTGTGACTGCATTATTTCTTATAGATATGTTACCCATTAGTTCTTTGGGCTTACTCCTGGCTCTGAATTCAAAAATACTCCTGGTGATGCTTCGGGGACCATATGTGATGTGAGGATAGAACTCGGGTCTGCCTAGTGCAAGGAAAATGCCCTACCTGTTGTACTATCCCTTTGGACCTTCTTGGAAGTAGTCTTAAAGGATAAAGGAAATGAAAACAAAAACATATCAACAAACAAAAAAAGGGTGGGGGAGAGAGATAACACAGCGGTAAGGCATTTGCCATGCATGCAGTCAATCCAGGACAGATGGTGGTTTGAATTCTGGCTTCCCATATGGTCCCCTTAGGCTGCCAGGTACGATTTCTGAGTGCAGAAAACCCTGATAAGTGCCATTGAGTGTGACCCAAAAACAAACAATAAAGGATTAAGGAGATGAAGTTGGCATCTGGTAAAAATGAAACACTTCAATAATCTCCAAATAAATCATTAAGGAAATCAAAGATAGCATCAACAGTTTATTGGGTAGTGGTAACAACTCAAAGGAAATCAGTTACTCATCAGGACTCTGCCCAGCAGGTTGCAAAGAAGTGGAACACAAGATCTCATTCTGCTATGTAAAAGATTGTTTATATTTTCACACATTATAGAATATAATCAGCACTGCCTCTCGCTTATGCAGAAAAATGAGTAAAAGAGGCATAATTCACCAAGTCAGGTCTACTTGGGTCAATTACATTACAATATCCATAAATCATGTGTTACATTGCCAGGATGCTTAAGGGACCACTAAAGAAGTGATCTAAAAAAATACCCCATCTTTTGGGGGATTTTTTTTGGGAAAGTCACATACAGAAATGTTCCGGGGTTATTCTTTGCTCAGTTGTTAGGTGGCCTTATAGAATGTTGGGGACCAAATCTGGTGGGTAGCCTGCAAGGCAAATGCCTTACCTGCTATACTATAGCTCTGAATCATGTTATATGCCTGAAGTCACTCTGTAAATGTTTGTAAATTCTTAAGAGCTATAATAATGAGTAAGTGAAATATGCGTAGGTATACATATCTTAATTTCTCCTTAATATGCTCTGATTCTAAAAGGTATCTTTTTTCCTAGCTGGCATGAATTGTCTCTACAACGCAATCAATTATCTGTATTCTTTTAGCTTAAATTTTTTGGAAGAGCTTTTATTGTAAAATTAAAAGTATGCCTTAGAAAAAGATATATTATTTTCCAGGGCCCATAATTATTACACACATCTGAAGAAGAGGAAAGATTCATGTAAATTGGCACCATACAATTTAGTCGTGAGAGCTTTTGGTTTCCTCTTAATAGAAAATGCTGCACTTTTCCTCTCTAGCAAAAGATACAATGAATGACTCTTATTTGAAGCATCCTCTCCAACTTCAAAAATACCTTCCTTTGTATTCAGTGAATGCCTGGGCAGTCCATCTTTGATTCCACCTCCATGTGCACAACTGTGTCTTATTTTAATTCATGTTTCTCCATTGTTAAACTTATTTGTACTCTTACAAAGGCACACTGCATGCATCCCTGTGTCTTTAAGACGTTGGCCAATAGCCACTTTCTTCCTGCACACTGTACTTAAAGGGTTTACTTAAAGTCTAGCAACTCTGAGAATTTACTAGAAAGCCAGAACACTTGTACCAACTCCAAATTCACCCAAGAGAATCTGCATTTTAGTACCATTGCCAGAGTGATATAAATGGGAGTTAAAGTTTGAGAAGCACTGCCCAAGAGTATACTTATTCTTGCCTATTGAGAGATTTTTCATCCTTGCTTCAGATCGACATAAAATAAAGGTTTAATCTATCTATCTATATCATTATTTATATTTGAGCCACACCAGCAACACTCTGAGGGCTATTCCTGGTGATTGGGATTAGTCCCAGCAGTATTTGAGGGCCATGTGGTGCCAGGTCTTCTCCCATTCAAAGTATATATACCAGCCATGCTTATCCCTTGCCCCAAAAATAAAAATTTATATGCATATTTATCTACTTTGTGTGTTCGACAGGCATCAAGCCCAAAGCTTCACATAAGAGGCATGCTCTCTTCCACTTGTAAGGCATGCACTATGCCCTTCACCCTCAACCTACTAAAATGATTAATTCTTCATTTCTATGCAGATACGGTCTTCATTGCCTGAAGTTTGTCCACTTTGAGGATAAAGGGATCATTTTTTGTTACAGAAAGACTATAAATGAAAAGGAAAAGAAAGAGCTAATGTTCAGTTTGCATTTCCAAAATAATTTTTATTGCAAAAGATGAAAGAATTCAAAGCCAGGCTTTATTAAGAGAAAGAAATTTTCTACCATACCAATCATTCCCCCGTTCATCATATCACAGAGCAGGTGGATACAGATCATAAGTTTTTGCAGTAGAACAGAAAAGATATCTATTCCACCTATTACCTAGATCATGAATTTTTTCCTTCATTAGTTTTATTTTGAAATAATTGTACATTTAGAGAAGAGTTGTGAAGATTGTAGAGGTCTATACCTTTCACACTGCTTCCCATAAATGTTAACATTTTATATAACTATAACACATTGATTGAAATGAAGAAGTTAACATTGGTATACTATTCAGACTTTATTTGGATTTCAAGTTTTTAAAAATTATTTCCTGTCTTCTTCAAGATCCAATTCATGATACCACACAAAGCTTTCTCCATCTTGAGCTGTCTTCATCTTTAATGATCTTGGTAGTTTTTAAGAGAACTGGGAATGGCTCTCAATTTAGGTTCTTTTATGATTAGACTAAACAGAGGTTTGAGAGAAGAATATGAATAGAGCTGGAGAGAAGGTCCATCCAATAGGTTGAAGTGCATGCTCTGCATGCAGAAGCCCCAGATTTATTCAGAACCACTGAGCCAGTAGTAGTCTCTGACCACTAGCAGGTGTGACTCCCATCAGTCCAAAGAATATGAACATATAAATATGAACATTTATCAGGTCATATATGTTTATTCTTTAGGACAAAGTAGAGAGCTATTGGGCCATGCTTGTTAGTGCTCAGCATCTATTCCCAGTTTATTCATTAATTGCTTCCAGTGATGCCTAAGGGAATCATGCAGACCTGGTCGATGAACCTATGCCGACTTCTTGCATGCAAAGCACATATGTGATTTCAGGGATTGAACCTGAGTCAGAAGTGTGTCAGGCAAGTATCTTAACTGCTGTTCTATCTCTTTGATCCTATCATTTAATTCTTAATAGTGACTGCTTAACAAGTGAAGTGCAACGAACCTGAAAAATTAAGAACTGGTTAAGATGCAAGCTTTCTCCAGAACTCCACTGTTTCCAGGTGACCATGACCTCTTGGCTCAGTGTCACATCCCATCAGGTCACAAGGCAGCTGCAGAGGGGAGGGAAAAAACAGCCCTGAGAAAGCACTGCATCTTCTCAGGGTATCTAGGTTAGGAATGAGTCTGCAGTGTTTCACTCAGCCACGACTAGCAGATGGTGGAGTAGCAGGTGTCAGGAGTGGGGAAAGAGGCCAGGGCTGGTGAAATTCTGACATAAAAGGAAATGCTCTGAACCATGGCAGCAGTACTGGCCAGCACATGTCACACCAATAGACAAGATAAGACTAGTCAAAGTCCAGTGGACCCCAAACTAGGCAGAAGATGATCCAGGTCTTCTACAGAAAAAATCATTGCTATTCAGAGAACTGTGCATGATCTAAGGTGAAACTAGATTTGATAAGTGCCCCGTTACACAGCCAAATATTAACTGGAGAGGGAGAAGAAATCAGGGAAGACTATGTTATTTAATATAACTTTATTCAAATCGCCAGTTTGTGGAATGGCTAGTCCATTGCCTGCTACTGCTAAGATGAATACAGGCAAGGGTTTGTGTTTAGATATTTGAATTATAGGGCTGGAGAGATAGCACAGCAGTAGGGTGCTTGCCATGCACTCGGCCAACCCAAGATGGAAGTAGTTCTATTCCTGGCATCCCATATGGTCCCTGAGCTTGCCAGGTTGGATTTCTGAACTCAGAGTCTAGAGTAACCCCTGAACAGCACCAGGTAGATCCCAAAACCAACCAACCAACCAAACAAACAAACAAACAAAAAAAGGAAATTTGAATTATATTACTTGATGTATATATATATATATATATGATCTTTTTTATTGGGGGGAGGGGTGGTTTTTGAGTCATATGTGGCAGTACTCAGGGGTAACTCCTGGCTCTGTGCTCAGAAATTGCTCCTGGCAGGCATAGGGGACCATATGGGATGCTGGGATTTGAATCACTGTCTGTCCTGGATCAGCTGCGTGCAAGGTAAATGCCCTACTGTTTTGCTATCACTCCAGCCCTATTCATCTCAAAGACATGATCAACTTTGGATTGGAATTGAATGCAAAAGAGTTAAAATCAGAAGTTTTCTAAGTTTGGTTTCTGGACCTTAGAATCAGCATCTAAGAAATTCCTTAGAAATATAAATTTTGTTCTTTTATTTTTAGGACAAACCTGGCAATGATCGGGGCTTCCTCCTAGCTCTCAGCTCAATTGATTTAAGGAATAGAACCCTGGTTGGCAGGTCCTGTGCAAGGCAAGTGCCATACTTGATGCACAAATTGGCTATAGAAATTCAAGTTCTATGACTCTGTCCAGAGGTTCAGAATTGGAAACCTTGGGAGTGGGTCTTACAATCTGTATTTTTAAATGCCCTCCAGGTGATCCCAGGCATGTTTGAATGTAAAAATCACCAATTATAATGCTTTTGTATTTTGGTTTGGTTTTGGGGCTAAAACTCAGCTTTATAAGGAGGGCAGAGAGAGACCGTCATCCTATGTTGGGATTAGCCTCAGACAAGGCAAATGCCTTTAACCCCCGTACGACCTCTCTGACTTTGATGAGATTGTTTAAAATAAAAGAATAATACACTCATCAGGAAAAGGTTGATACATTATTAAGTACAAATCCCAGTTGCAGTGCTGTAACCCATGCAGATCAGATCAGGCAATAAATAAAAAAAACTAAACCTTTGCATATCTTGAGTGAGGTCTGAATGCTAAGGGTGATAATGAACACAAACTCGTAGAAAACCAGGTTATTATTTCTCCCTAGTCAGAGCTGCACCTTTGGGCTGACTTACCAAGCATGTGGCCTGACAATAAGAAAGGCCAGTCTGGCCACCCTGGATAATTGAAGGAGTTTGGTGGAATCCCAAAACTCTCAGAGAGGAAAATGCTTATCATGGTTCCTGCTTCCCCCAGTGTTGTATCTATGACTAACTCATATAGTTGACCAGACATTCCAGGCAGTGACAGCCACCCTGGAGAAGAAGAGGAAGGAGAATCACAATCCATTAAAGAATCCAATCAATTCATTTACAGAGTGCTACATGGTTTCCCCAAAGCTCCACATGCAAGCTTACAGTATCATAGCTCAATTGAATCAAAGATATGAAGGATGAGAATAAACAGAACATTTCACCATTTGTTTTCTTTCATTTTCATCTCTAACCTCCTATGATTATATTTAACAATGTTTATTGAGGTATGAGGATTTATAATATTGTTAATTATACTTTTCACACATACATCATTCTGACATTACATCCATCACCAGAGACCCTAATTTCTTCCACCAATATCCAAGGACCCTTTCCAACCATCTTATTTCTTATTTCTACAGAAAATTTCTCCAGTTCAATGAGCACTGGGTATTATTTTACTATATTTCTTTTACTTGTCCCATATAAGAGATATTATTTGTTTTTTTTTTGTTTTTTTTTTTTTTTGCCCACACACAGTGATGCTCAGGGGTTACTCCTGGCTATGCTCTCAGAAATCGCTCCTGGGTTGGGGACCATATATACGGGATGCCAGGGATCTATCCCAGGTCTGTCCTGGGTCAGTCACATGCAAGGCAAATGCTCTACTGCTGTGCTATTGCTCCAGCCCAGCCCTGAGAGATATTATAAATTTATTATGAAGCTGATAATACCCATACACATAGATGAAGAGCTAAATTTCTGAAATCCCACAAAATTGTAAATCAATGATAAATTGATAATATATATTTTCAAACACTGTATATCTCTTTTTTACAGATATATAAATTTGAAAAGCACTATATTCTGTGCTAATTTATTTTAAAATTTACAAACAAAGTAGATAAATCCTCCAAGTGTGAAATTTAGTAAGAACAAGGAGAATTATGAAAATTTTTAAGGGGAGTATCTGAATTCAGTGTTTATGTTCATTAGATAATCAAATAGGATATATTTTAATAGAAAAGAAGAGTTGTATGCTCTCTCTTCACTTTGGTAGTTGCTGTTGTTTGGCTTTTAGGTCACACTTAAAGGTAATCAGGGTTTACTGAACGTAGAGATCACCCTTGGCAGTGAACTGGGACTATATGGGAAGTTGGGGAAATGAACTAGGGTCAGCAAGCAAGTGTCTTACCTACCGTAATATTTATCTGTCCCTTTCTTCACTTTGTATCTCCATTAAAAAAATGGAAGTAAGGAGGACTAGCATAAGTGTTTGCTGGATGCCAGGTATTTATGTTATGACATTGCACCTTTATAACATAAAAAATAAGTACTACATTCCTGTTTTTAAATTGAGACAATGTTGAAATATAGGACATTTGAAACTTGCCCAAAGGGATTAAAGAGATAGTATAGGGAGTAAGATGTCTACCCCAATTTGACTCTGAGATAACATTTTGTTTTCTGAGCACTGCCAGGAGTGAGCCATCAGCACAGTCATGAGTGGCCTCTTTGCCTTGCTTTCTCAGGTGATATCAACCCAATCCCCTGTCTCCTCAAATCTTGTTTACATTCAGATACTGGGGATGTGTTAGAGAAGGGAACAAACCCTATTCATTTACATTTTGGGTTATGTGGGAACCTAAATACATGAAATAATCTTTAATTATATTGTGATAAAAGAAACTACCCAATATTTCTCAATATAAGTAATGATTTCACAATAAAGTAACAAAATAGAATAATAAACTATAGTGGTAATCTCAAAATATTTTGGTAACATAGTCTCTCACTTTATTATCCTTTTAATAATTTTATGATTACTGAATTATTATTCACCATTTTTTTTGGCCAACCATTTAAAGATGAAAGAAGGACGCATGGAACAGAAAAGGAACATAGTAAAGGAACAACAAATACTTCAGCTCCTTTACTAAAAGGCAAGACATTTGTTTTTGTTATTTTTGGGGGGAGTCACACCTGGCAGTGTTCAGGAACTACTCCTGGCTCTATGCTCAGAAATTGCTCCTGGAAGGCTCAGGGGACCATATGGGATGCCGGGATTCGAACCAGTGTCCTTCAGCATGCAAGGCAAACACTCTACCTCCATGCTATCTCTCCGGCCCCACGGCAAGACTTTCTTTTCTAGTTCTTTCTGTGCCTAATCACCACTAGCTGCAGGGCCTGCTTTATAACAGGTGATATTCTGTTATAACAGTTATCCCTATTAGAAAGGAAAGAGTGTGAAAGGGCTTGAGCAAATTCTAGAACAAAGTGGATAAACCCAGAAATACCTTCATGAATAGCCTTCCTCCAAAGAACAACAACTACTGAAAGAAAAAAAAAAGAAAAAGGAAAACTCAGATATTAAAGCAATTTGTAAGACACTTACTATAATAGAGAGCTTAAAAATATTCAGTAATTTAACCCAAGGACAGTGACAAGGAATGGCAGAAGGACTTGACAGAGGCAGATAACAGGCAGAGAGCATTAAAGAAATATTGGGTTTACTTACCCAGGAGGGTTTACCAAGCTCTACAACTGAAGTCATAAAAGAGCTGAGGCCTGTAAGATCCTGAAAACCAAAAGACATGCATCAAAGGAGAATGATCTCACAAATGTATAAAATACCAATTTGTATCATTTCCTTTAACTGGTGGTATTATATTAATCTTACTGGTAAATACTTGTCACCTTAATAGCTTAATTGGCTCAGTAAGTCCAACCAACAAGTTTTTATAATTTCATTAGCTTTTAAGACAGCTATCAATAAATTTTGGCATTAACAAAATAAAGTATTTTACCTAAATAATAAAGATGGTTTACTAAAATCTTCCAGGTTAAAATTTTTTCAAAGCACATTTTCACCTTCCTGGGATATTCAAATAAGAAAAACATCATCCAACAAAGATTTTATTTCTTTTTGGGGTTCTAAGCCATCTGGAAGTGCTTAGGGCTTACTCCTAGTGGTGCTCAGGAGAACTATATGTGGTACTGTGGCTTGAACCCAGTATGACTGTGTACAAGGCAAGCTTCCTACCTTTTGTACTAGCTTATTGGCCCCAAACCTTAAACAGTTTCCTATTATTATCAGCTATTTAGAGAAGAATAAAATTATGGGAGGCAAAGAATTATTTTCTCTAGACCAGTGCTGATGCTATGAATGTAATGTGGGTTCCAATGGATAGTTTCTTTTTTTTTTTTTTCTTTTTTGGTTTTTGGGCCACACCCAGTGACGCTCAAGGGTTACTCCTGGCTATGCGCTCAGAAGTCACTCCCGGCTTGGGGGACCATATGGGAACCAGGGGATCAAACCATGGTCCGTCCTAGGCAAGCGCAGTCAAGGCAGGCACCTTACCTCCAGCGCCACCGCCCTGCCCCTTAATGGATAGTTTCAATCAGCCTCCTCCACATCTTGAGATGTGATGCAAAAAGGGAACCTGGGCTTCTCAAAAACATAGTAGCTACTAAGTTTTAGTCACAGTTTCTTGGAAGAAACTCAGAAGAGTTCCCCTAAACCAATGGTAAATTTCTAGAAAGTGTAGCACTGGGCAATTCACAGTACAGAGAAAGATTCAGATATAGAAACAAAACTTGTTTTAACGACTGCTGTTGCCTCTCCAAGACTGACTGGTTGCATAAATCTCATAATTTTTGGTCCCTAGCAGTCTCTTGCACAAAGGAGCTTGTTGTAAAATAAAGGTACTGTTTGGGGTGAGAACCAAAAGAAAAAAAGTACTATTATATCATGCCTATACGTTTGCAAAGTTCAAGTCACTGTTCTAAGTCCATTTTCCACACGATTTAACCTCACAATCATTCAATGAGGAAGGTACTATGATCACCTCTGAGTTGTTATGTCATTTTGATTTGGGACCTTACCTGGCAGTGGCAGTGCTGGGATGACAGAACAACTCCTCTTTCTGAGCTCTGAGTCGCTCCTGCTAGTGCTAAGAGAACCATGGCCATGTTGGGAATGAACCCAGATTCTTACATACCAAGCAAGTACACTGATTCTTTAGGGTATATCGTTAGTTATGATTATCTTTGTTTTACTATACAAAACGAAATATGTAGAAACCAGCCAGAGAGATAGTATAGTATAGTATAGTATAGTATAGTATAGTATAGTATAGTATAGTATAGTATAGTATAGTATAGTATAGTATAGTATCCTTGTCTGAGGACAATCAAGTTCACTCCCCAGCATCCTATATGAATCCCCAGGTGCTGTCAAGAATAATTTTTGAGTGTAGAGCCAGAAATAACTCCTGAGCATGGTTGAGGTGGCAAATAAAACAAAAAAAAATTAATGTAGAAACAAAAATATACCACCTTGCTATAACTTAAGAAGCAGTTACATAAACAATCTGGTACCTCAGGAAATGATCTCACCAATATTTTTTCTTTTACTCATTTTTTTTTTTGGCCATACCTGGCAGTGATCAGGGATTACTCCTGACAGGCTCAGGAGACCATATGGGATGCTGAGGATGAGACCTAGATTAACCACATGCAGGACAAACACCTACTCACCATATTATAGGTCTAGTCCTATTTTCTATGCTTTTATTTTTAATAGATAAAAATATCTAGGCTTTTTTTTAGCCCAATAAAGTTGAGGGATCATAAGGTGCCAAGAAATAAATTTGGGATTTCCGAAGGCTAGCATAGGTACCAGCCCTTGTAGCTATCTCCCAGATGTTGTATGCAGATAATGATATATTTTCTTTCATATAAGAAGTATATATAAGAATCTTTCTTTCATATAAGAACCAGTGCTGGCATGGATGCATGAAGAAAGAGACTCTCTTTCACTGCTAATAGGAATGCCAACTTGTCTAGCCTTTTTTGTAAAACAATATGGATATTCCTCAAACAACTGGAAAATGAGCTCCCATATGGTCTAGCAATACTACTTCTAAGAATATGCTCTAGGAACTAAAAAACACAATAGGAAAATTGTGCATTTTGTACCCCTATGTTCATCACAGCAATATTTATAATAGGAGAATATGGAAACAACCCAAGTGCCTGAGAACAGATAAGTGGCTAAAGAAACTGTGGTCCATCTACACAATGAAATACTATGCAGCTGTTAGAAAAAAAATGAAGTAATGAAATTTTCTTATATATGGATGGATATGGAGAATATTATGTTGAGCTAAATGAGTCAGAGGGAATGGGAGACAGAATAATTTCACTTATTTGTGGAATATAAGAAAAAATATAAAAGATACTGTGGTAATAATATGCAATAGGAAGGAGGTCCAAGAGGACCTGCCTATGGTTTGCTACAAAGAGTGGAGCAGTGCAGTTAGGGCATAGAAAGAAGCACTATGACAATTATAGTTGGAACTGATCACTTGGGACAAAAACAGGGTACTGGGCGAGATAAAGTGATATATGCATGGCACCTCTTCATTAACAGTACTGAAAACCACACAGTCTCAAAGGGGGGGAAGAGAGAGGGAGGATAAAATGTCTGCCCCAGAGGCAGGCACTGGTAGCAAGGCAGCTGGAATCAGAAACATTGGCGGTGGGAAACATTCATGGGTGATGAGTAGTGTGTTTTTGTCAGATCAAAACTCAATCATGAACAACTGTGTAATCATGGTATTTAAATCAAAAAAAAAACTTAAGGGGTCAGAGTAATGGCATAGCTATAGGGTATTTACCTTGTATGCGGCTGACTGGGGAGGGACCCTGTTAGATTCCTAGCATCCCATATGTTCCCTCCGCCTATCAGGGGCGATTTCTGAGTGCAGAGCCAGGAGTGACCCCTGAGCACTGCTAGAGGTGGCCCAGAAACCAATCGATCAATAAATAAATAAAGTTTAAAATTTTTAAAAATATCTTTAAAAAGACAGTTTCTTCTATTCTAAAACAAACAAGAGACGTGAGCATTTTGAGACCAGAGAGATAAAACAGGGGTTAAAGCACTTGTCTTGCATACACCTGACCCTGGTTTGATCCATTCACCTCCCTGCACTGCATATGTTTATCCAAAGGATTGTCAGAAATAGCTTCTGAAAACTGCTAGGGTAGGTATGGCTCAAATACTTTCCCTTTCCCTACAGTCAACAACAACAACAATAACAACAACTCACAAAATACACTGAAATATTTGACCAAATGATCAATGGAAGAAAATAAACTATAATGTTATTCATCTCATATAAGAGAATTTGGTGACATTTGCTAGCAATTATCTTTATATATAATATATATGATATATGATATATATTAATTTTCAATTAATTGTATATGATCTTGATATTTCTCCCTCTTAATATTATACCAGAAAGATTTCCTAGGTTGATAAAGGTGATTATAATTCTCATTTTTGTTTGTTTGTTTGTTTTGGGGCCACACCTAGTGATGCTCAGGGGTTACTCCTGGCTATGTGCTCAGAAATCGCTCCTGGCTCAGGGGACCATATGGGACACTGGGGATTGAACCCAGGTCCATGCTGGGTCAACTGAGTGCAAGGTAAATGCTCTACCACTGTGCTATCACTCTGGCTCCTATAAAGCTCATTTTTAATACCAAAGTAATATTATATCAATTGGAATTTAGTATTTATAAGTGTCTTATTGTTAGCTATTTAGGCTGCTTCTAATGTCCTAGCACAGAGTGCAGGGCAGTCTGTGATGCCAGACAGCTTTGATTCAGAGGTGTGTTCCTCTACTTGCCAGTTATATAATTTTCTGTTTGTTTTTTAAGTTATATCCAGAGTTGATCTGGGCTACTTCCAGCTCAATACAAGAGAGGTTACTCTCAGCAGTGTCTGCTCCCATTCAGTGCTGAGGATTAAACTTGAGCTCTGAACTATTTCCAGGGGCTCCACTAGCTACATACTCTAGAATAATTTACTTGACCTCTCACTGTTCATTTTCTTACCTGAAAGGGAGGATATTAATATCGCGTTCGATTTTTGTGAAGATTAACTGCATTAACTGAAGCAATGCACTTAAAACATTTTCTGCAATTATTTGATGCATAAATAAGTCAGTAGTAAACATCTTCAGATATGTGGTAATTCACATACGGTATTACTCAGAAGCTATTCTTTTTTTTTGGGGGGGGGGGATCACACCCGGCAGTGCTCAGGGGTTATTCCTGGCTCCATGCTCAGAAATTACTCCTGGCAGGCACGGGGGACCATATGGGGCACCGGGATTCGAACCGATGACCTTTTGCATGAAAGGCAAATGCCTTACCTCCATACTATCTCCCGGGCCCCTCAGAAGCTATTCTTGACTCTGTATTTAGGAGTGACTCCTGGTAGGCTTTAAGAAATTCGATGCTGTGCTGGGGATCAAACTGGGGTAGGCCATGTGCAAAGCAAGTGCCTTACCTCTTATACTAACTCCAGATACTTGCAATTCATATTAGACATATTCTGGGGCCAAAGCAATGGTACAGAAGGTAGGGTATTTGCCTTGCAAGTGGCTGATCTAGGTTCAATACCTGGCAGCATCCCAGATAGTCCCCCAAGTACCTGCACTCAGAGTGATTCCTGAGTGCAGGTCCAGGAGTAAGACAATTAATACTGCCAAGTATGCCCCCCAATTCTATATGAAGCATTCCCAGTTATTGTATCAAAAATTAAGTTTTTGGGGCCGGAGAGATAGCATGGAGGTAAGGCAATTGCCTTGCATGCAGAAGGATGGTGGTTCGAATTCAGGCATCCCATATGGTCCCCTGAGCCTGCCAGAAGCAATTTCTGAGTGTAGAGCCAGGAGTAACACCTGAGCACTGCCAAGTGTGACCCAAAAACAAAACAAAACAAAAAAAATTAAGTATTTTTAGTTCTGATATCTAATTTATGTTGGCAAATAACTTGTAAATATTGTTATATAGATTTATATGCTACCAGATATGTAAAAAACAATTTTTCAATTAACCTTAAATTTTCAACTGCTTCCTCTTCCAGTTGACTTACTGGGTCTTCCACTCTATTTCTAATCAGCATTTAGATCCATATACAAGCCACTTTGTTCCTGAGTGAGTTCTGGAACTCCCATTTTATTTTGATCATTATTGTCAGTGATCTGCTAAAGTGTTTTATTGCCTCATCTAATTTCAGTTTATTAATCACAGATCTTAAAAGTCTCAGACCTATATCTGGATCTCCTATTAGGGTACTTTTGATCATCTTGTCTGCTAGAATGACTAATAACCTCACTGCATTTATTTCATTCAGTAGAGATAATTTGAGCCTCTGGGTGGCCATACTTTTTATTATGTCTTTCTTCTTTTTCCTTTGGTGCTGAAGGATTGAATCCAAAGTGTGTTAAATACAAAATTCAAAGAAATACAAGAAATACAAAGAAATACAAGAAATACAAGTTCAGAGGTAGAATACCCTATACAGAATGAGCCATATCCCCACCAGCACCTCCCTGCTTTTATCAAGTAAACTTATTTAACTTTTGACAAGTAATTGGAGAATCCTCTCTTGGACTTCTGTCTCCTAAAATTTGGATTCTCAAATTCTCCCTTCCTTACATGTCTCAGTGCCTTATAAACAGATATTGTTTTATTTTATCCAGCTTTTCTTTGTTTTGTTTTGTTTTGTTTTGTTTTTGGATCACACCTAGCGGCGCTGAGGGGTTACTCCTGGCTCAGAAATCACTCCTGGCAGGCTCAGGGGACCATATGGGATGGTGGAATTTGAACCACCTTTGGTCCTGGGTCTACTGACTGCAAGGCAAATGCCCTATCGCTGTGCTATCTCTCTGGTTCTATCCAGATTTTCTGTCTACTCTTTAAGAACCTTTTCTATTTGCTCTCGGAGGATGAACTGATCTGACTGAAAATAATCTTGAAATACTTGAGAGAATAAATCATTGACATTAATGGACTTAAATAAACTTTTCTGTTTTGGCTTATGTTTCCTGACCTCTAATAAAAGTAAATGCTTGCATGCCTGCAAATTTCTTGCATTTCTTCTTTTATGAAATATGCTTTTAGTCTTACATATTAAAGATGACACTGTACTAATGTACTAGTGCTCAATCACAGTGTTATTTTAAGCTTGTCTGAGCTCTGAACTATTCAGAGGGGCCAGAGAGATAGAAGGAGGTAAGGCGTTTGTCTTGCATGCAAGTGGGTCGGTGGTTGGAATACTGGCATCCCATATGGTCCCCTGAGTCTGCCAGGAGCGATTTCTTGTTTTTGTTTTTTGTTTTTGGGCCACACCGGCGGTGCTCAGGGGTTACACCTGGCTGACTGCTCAGAAATAGTTCCTGGCAGGCACGGGGGACCATAATGGGACACCGGGATTCGAACCAACCACCTTTGGTCCTGGATCGGCTGCTTGCAAGGCAAACGCCGCTGTGCTATCTCTCCGGGCCCTTGTTTTTTTTTTTTTTTTTTTTTTTTTTTTT